>JARVGP010000416.1:0-45749 GCA_029876185.1 Mansonella ozzardi | reverse complement strand
AAAATAAAAACACTTTTTTTCTTTTAAAATTTAAATTTCACAAATTTGTTTTGAAATTTGTAACCTGTCTGTGTTTAAAAAAAAAAAAAAAAAAAAAAGAAAAACAGCTATTGCATTTTCTGATTAAAATCCATGAAAAGCGAATAATAAACTACCACAAAAGGAAAAAAAATTAAAATTGACAGAAAATAATGAAAGTAACGAACAACAAATTGCTAACAGCGTTACAAACCGAAAAGGGTAGAAGGTACAAGTGATGATTCGGGAACTTTCGAGATAATGCAAGGTTAAGTTTGTGGTGATTGTTGCTGTTGTTGTTGTAGACCGAGTGCATTGAATAAACGTGATTTTAGGCCGGATGATGATTGTGATTGGGTTATACCACGATGCGTTTGTGAAGAAGCAGTAGAAGATATTAGCGAATCATCTGCGTATGTACTAGTAGCTGTTAACGCTGACTGGTCACCAGACACAGGCGGTTCATGCTGCAAATAATAAAAACTGTACACTATATTCATTACACCAAATAATTGCCAGATTTTTTTCAAGACTAAAAAAAAAGAATTGTTGCAAGACAAAAAAAAAAACACGTAGAGAGAAAAGGAGAGCATTCACCAACACAACAGTAAACAAAAACAGGAGATATTGAGATTTTACTTCGTATAAAAACATTTGGCAACTATTTTCTTTTATCATTATTCATCAGAACTAAGAATTTTAAGTTATTTAAAACAGCAATGATTACCAAATTTGAATAAAAAAAACAGGAAAGGAGTAATTTTCCAAATATACGAACTCCGATGTAAACAATATCATAAACCAAGATATTTTGCATGCAGGAAAGAAAAAAAAAATTTAAAAGGACAAATCTGGACAATTTTGAAGTTTTTTAACATCAAGAAAAATGCCACACTTGATATATATATTAAGTTTATGGCAAAAGGAAAGCGAAGCAAAAAAATGATGCATAATTTAACAGCAATTTCAAATCTACGCCTTTTTGGCCTGCATTTTACTCTCAATAAAATACATTATTTACTAACATACGGATATAAAAAAAATATTTCAATATCTGCACTCTTCTGAAAAACTTTAATCTTATGCAGGAAAAGGTAAATCCAAAGTGAAAAACTGCTCTAATTAGAATTTCCTAAATTAAACCTTTGAATGATCTTTAAATTTTCAAAAAACACTGAGGAAGCCTTTCCAATCATCACATTTTTAATGTTTTCGGAAGTACTGCCATTTTTTGCAGTAATATAGTATTGAACTTCAAAAGCACAAAAAACACCGAATCCAACAAAAGCTTGTGCATATCATGAACGAGACAATATTCATAAACACAAGCTTTGAACAAACCTCAACACCTTCATGAGGTAATGATAAGCCAGTTGAATGTTCCGCAATCAAGCGAGCTACTTTCGCCTGATAAGCTGCATCCAAGCACTATAAAGCTTGACAAACACTCTGCCCAATTCTAGTCGCATTTCAAAGTATTTAAATTTGCATTAGAAAAATCAGGATTGCCAAGAGGAAGATGAACTGTTGAACCGTTAAGACTTGAAATCTTTTCTCACCGTGAAATGCTTCTTTTAAGAGAAACTGAAAACAAGGAAATAGCTTACTTGTTTTTTAGCTCGCAATGCAGCATCTTCAAGAGTTTCCGCAGCTTCGTACTTTCCTTGACGTCGGTACAACGCTCCGAGATTCTTCAATGTGGTGGTTACAGTTGGACTGAAATGAAATCTACAAGTTCCAAAATTAGAAAAAAAACCGAAAAAGAATGCTGTGAACAAGCAATGCTGTATAATAATACCACAATTTAAAAACCTATAAAGTAAAAAATTTAATTCAAAATATCAGTCTCCAGTAATTCGAAGAGGAAATTGGTGCCCATGTTAAGCTTTTGGGAAAGATAAAATGAGGATGAACATAAAAAAAATCAGAATGAAGTCGATTAGGTCAAGATTTTTGCATTTAGTAATCACCTGTCAACTTTTGCAGCTTTATGCCAACCACCATATTCCTGATATGTGCTTGCATCACCACCTCCTTTATGCTTATTCTCTTCACGATCTTCAGCGATTTGCCAAATTGGTTTATTATCATCTGCTACTTTCCCAAATTCTCGTTCATGAGCTCGAGTCAAAATTTGTTTGTATAGGATTTCAGCGTCCTGTGGATTGGGAAAATTCGTCAGAAGAAACAATATCATAACTTTAAAGCAAAGCATCACTGAAAACTATTTTAAAGCAGCATGGCCGAAATGCAGTTCCATGATCGATGTGATGTAAGGAGAAAAAATAAAAGAAAAAACAAGTGTAGCAAATGTTTCCTTTCATTTTGCAGAGAAAAAGTGAAGAAAATATTATATTTAGTTTTCAAATTATTGGGTTTTTTCTAAAAAAAAAAAATTATCAAAAAAATATGTTTTTGAAACTGCTGACAGAGAATCAAATTCCGTTGATAAAAGCGATAAAACAAAAACCACTACATTTTATGTTCATCCAAAAAAGGCTAGAAGAAGCGTTCGAGGCAATTTGCCATCATATAATTCATTAATAATCACGAAATTTTTCAAAACATCACAAGTACTGAATCAGAGATGAATAATTGATTTCTATTCACTCTAGTACGTTATCTTAGACATTACCTTATCTTACTAATTTCTCCTTGCGATTAAAATAATCAAGCAAAGATTTTCCCCAGCATTATTGATGAGCACAAGAAGCAAGCTATGGATTCATCTAGTCAGTTTATATCACTTAAAAGCACTATTTCCGTCAAGTTTTATGTATATTTAAAAATGGTGATACCTTATATTTTCCTTGTTTCAAATAAGCTGATGAAAGGTTGTTCTTCGTTTTTGCTACATTCGGATCATCAGGACCTAATTTCGTTTCGTATATTTCCAATGCACGTTTGTAGTATTTTTCAACTTCATCATATTTACCTTGGTTTTGGCAAAGCAAAGCAAGATTATTTAACTGCTTAGCAACATCTGGATGATCTGCTCCAAGTACCTAAAAAAATACTTAGATTTATACATAACTATCATTCCTTATAAAAGCGAAAAAATAACGTGACACAGCAAAATTAAATTAAAACTTCCGAGCTTCCAAGAAAAATATACTTGCTATGAAATTCTCAGTAGTATGCTCATTGAGAAAATGAAAATTTGAAATACTACCTTGATATAAGGAATTTATTCAACAAAAAAGTTAAAATCTTAATTACAAAGCGAACATTTTCTCGTATTTCCAAAGCCCTTTTACAAAGTGGTTCTGCATCTCTGTATTTGCCCCGTTTTCCATATAATACTGCCAGGTTATTGAGTGTCGCTGCAACAGCGGGATGACTTTCACCAAGACATTTCTCACGTATATGTAATGCTTCGTTTAACAAGTTAGCTGCCTCCTTATATTTGTTTTGATCACTGAAAAAATCATTGAATTATGAACAGGAAGTCAATCATATATCAAAATGTTTGGCGGGCATAAATCATTTTTTCCACACTTTTTAACAACTGCCTTATACTTTCATATCTGAAGCTCTTACAAAATATTTTTCTTGATAACTTCTGAAAAATATTCGAATCAATCTAGGAGCATAAATCAATGCTCGCGATTTCTCAAATAACCCCGACGGGAACAGTACCGGTAAACGAGAGCCAGGATATTCAGCATTGTTGCGACATCTGGATGATCGTGTCCACTTGTTTTTTCTAAATCTTCCAGAGCTTGCTTGCAGAGCGGTACTGCTACTTCATACCGTCCCTGTGATGCATATTGTATTACCTGTAAAATTATTAGTAAATCATTGGTTTTAAGATCATTCCGAAATACTGTAATTTGTCTGAATCACTTCAAAGAATTCCTACCAAGTTATGCAGAGTTCGAAGACGAGCTGGGATTTCGTAGCCGGCAGATGCACTTGCTGCCATTGAATGAGCTGGTGTTGGATGTGCAAACTGTCCACTCATGTGTCCTACAATTTGACTCATTCTAATTCTGCCAATGTTCCAGTTAATATGCACATTATACAGCTGCTGTTTATAAAATGAACAGTAAAATGTGGAACTGTGAAATTCAAATTAATCAACATATCCAAAATACATTTCTCATGCTCCTAATAACAACAAAATTCCACAGTGAACAAAGTATTCACTGATGAAGTGCAAGAAATAGCGATAATCAAATTAGTAAACAGCAACAAAATAAATTATCAAAAATATTTGATACCACTTATTTCCTCATCTTCTTCTGGCCCAAAACCTAAATCCTGAAGAGTACTGTCAGTACGACTGTCGCTCTGATCCATGGTTTTGTCATTTTCCTGAATTAACAATGATAATTTCGACTGTATCTTCATCAAAATTTAACATCTAATGACTTCCAGAATTTAAAAAGACTAACCACTTGGGAATATTTAAGGACGGAATCTAACTAAGTGCTCAATATTGTGCAGTTTTTGAAATTTTCAGTCTTATGCAATATTAAAAACCGCACCGTTACCAAAATTACTAATCAAATCGAGCTAAATTTATTCAAAGAAAAAAGTGCTTAAAAGGACAACTATCTCAATAAATTTTTATGTTGGAAATGTAGTACTTTCTTAGCAATCATGTCATCCACAAGAACTGCTAAAAAATCATATGAAGCAGAATGGAGCACAGGAAATTTGCTAAAATAAAGAGAAAAAAACAGAGCCTGTGTTAAAAAGTTAGGTTTTTTGCAGAACATTCAAAATAACCTGCTGGTCATCATATTTCTTGATCGAATTCATATATTCCAAGTGTTTTTTCTCCTCTTCCAATTGTGCTACTTGCTAAAATTCAACTGTTATTAAAAATTTGTCACAGAGAAAATTTTAAAGTAATAATCTTTTTTTAATTTCCAGATATATACTAACAAACCTGTCCAGTAGCTTGCAGCTTTTGCTGCGTCGAGTTTAATTCATCTCGAAGCCATGCATTCTCTTGACAAAGTCTTCGTACTTGTGCTTTCAACTTTTGCTTTTCAGCTTCGACTGTTTGAAGGTGACCAGCTAATGCCATCATAACCTAAATCACTTTACTACAAATTAAAATCCTTTTGAACTTTTGCAAATGCTTTATTGCTAACAACTATTAATAATAAAGAGAAGAAATATGATCACCTTCCTTTTAAGAAACAATTCTAACCTGAGCTTCCTCGATGCCTAAACGTAAAACTTCCAAATTTCTATCCACAATATGTGTTTTTTCTTCAATGAGTGCTGACTCATCCGCATTCAATCCTTGAATGCTGCTCACTAATGTACCCTGAAATGAAAACTGTTTAGCGAGAGTTTAGCAGATTTTAAGCATGCTTTTCAAAATGTTTGCATATTTACCTTAATCGATTCATGCTCATCTTTCAGTGCCTCTAAACCTTGCACAACTGTTCGGGTACTTTGTAATATTTCTTCCTGTGACAGTGCTGTCATTCTGCCGATATCCTCGATTTTTCTCCTAGAAAATCCAATTAAAAAATCAGAAAAAATTTGACATTTCCGAATGTTTTTTAGGATGCAAAGAGAAGATGAAGGATGCTGGAATCAACACTACTCATAAAACCGTGGCTATGGATACCTCAAGAAAACCAAATGCTGCAATTAATGACCCAAAGTAGTAGTTATGTGAAATGAATCAAATGTTTATGAGACAGAGAAAGGAAAAAATCGAAACATAATATTGTTTTCTTGGTGACAAATGCAAATATACGCACACGGTAATCCTCTCATCTCTTTTCTTTTCGCATCAGTTAAATTTACCCCACAGACGTCAAAACAAACTACATATACATAATCAACACACATGAACATGCACATACACATACATGCACATACACATATATGCACATACACATACACCACATACACATACACACACATACACATACACGCACATACACATATATACACAATATACACACACATATACACATACACACATATACACATACACACACATACACATACAGCATATACACATATGTACACAATATACACACACATACACACATACACATACACACACATACTCTATCATACTCTATCGATTTATAGTAGCCTTTTTAACACATTATCGGTTCGTATTGATTCATCAGGCAATATGAACATAAAAACACACAAACAACAAGTGGACCCGAACAAGTGCAAACTTTGAAAGATTTTTGACATGGTATGGAAACAATGCTGTTGCGGACATATATATATATATAGTTATGGAATTGAATGAAAATTCAATTCAAGCAGCACTACATTTCATCCCTTCATTTATCGTAAACATATTATGATGGATAAGAACATTAAACCTAGCAACAGCTAATTAGATTAATTAAGTCTGGTTAATATCTAATAAGATTATTAAACTATTATTAAAACTAACTTTATCAATATGAATTTAAAAAAAAAAGTTGCTTTTCATTGAAGCAATTCCAGTTATTTTATTGTATTTTCAGTAATGAAATTGCAATTTACAAAGTAATACAAAAATTAATAAAAAATAATATAATTTTTTAATATAATGTTAAGAGATATTGCAGTTGCATAGATGAGTACAACAAAAAGTAGTGTGCATTAATGGATCACTGCTCTGTACTGTATCCATAAGTAGTGGGTTAATGGATCACACTCTATACCCGCCCCTGTATTCGTTTATTCTTCTAAGAAGATCATTATCCAAAGTTCATCCATTCTTTTTATACAATATTGAAAGGAAAAGAATAAGTAAGTGAGATTGAAATAAAAGATGGCAATTCTTTCTGATATGAAATGAAACGAATATGAAGTGATTAAAGCAATACCTAATTAATATTATTATTCGGAAATTATTCCAGTTGTCATATTTACAAGCATATTACTCACACTTCCAAATGGTAATAAATCTTCTATTCTTTCTTTCTTTTTTTCATTCATACTAACTTAGTGAGTACTTTGTCCAATACAGAATATAAACAATGAAAAAGTAATGAAAGAAATTTAGTACAGCTTAGAAAACTTGTACTTAGGAGATTGCGGAACGTCATTTATTGGAAAAAACCAAACTTATTGTTGAAGGAGAGAAAAAGAAAAAAAAAACACAAGAATTCAACTGGACAGATACATGGAATGTCAGTGCTTGAGACTAATCAATCTAACAAAAACAAATAAGGAGAAAATGGAAATGTCTATGTCTTTCCAAGTATTTTTTCCCAAATAATTCAAAAAAAAAGCAACGAAGAAAACAGCCTATTTGCTCATCTGTTCCATGACATGTCATTAAAATGAATATTGTCTATAAATCAAAATAATGTGTTCAATAAAATCTAAGACTGAATAGAGTTATTTTCACTTTATTTCATTCATAAAAACCACCATCATCCAAAGGTAAAATTGGACCATTGGCAGATGATGGAAAAAGTCAATTCTCATAAAACATTTTAAAATGAGTTGCAAATCATTTTTGAAAATACTTTCATCTTGATGTATTATTGATGGAGAACAAAAAGTTTAAAATAATGTAAAATGTAGGAATAACATCAAAAGAAATACATGTAAAACAAGTGGGAAAAGAAGGCTAAAATTGAAGAAAAGAATAAACATAATTGGACAGAGGAAGCAGTTATAGAAGTGATATTATTGATATAGTCAATATTAGTGACCAATATCAATATAGTTATGCTTAGTACCAATGTCAAGGACACATATTACATTAATAACAACAGTGGTATTCCATTTTTATTTCAGCTCAACTTCCGCATATCATTTCATACATAGATTATTCTGATAAAAAGTATAATGGGAAAGAAATTAATGTCACTTCTAAAAAAAAAAAGTCACTAATTTATCCCAACAGTATATTTCACATATCATATGATCATTTTAATTTTTTCCATTTAAACTTGACATCTAGAAATAAAAAGTTTCACTTAGAAATGATAAGTCTGAAAGTTTGGAAGCATAAGCGATATACTTACTGATTTTCTACATATACGTAATAATGCATACGCATACGTACGCGTACCCAACACTATTTAAGGAATTTTGATATGACCCTGTAATTCCTCAGTGATACTTCAAATATTTCACTATTTGTGGCATAAATTGGCAATACGACGGGAATAAATCTCAGCATGGAGATAGAATATTTAGGAGCGCGAGAGGAACTGATAGCGAGAGATTTGTTAAGTGTAATAAGTGATTACCGTGATAAGCATAGTATTAATGATATAAATATTCAAGAATCAATATATATATATGAAATTGAAATCTGAATTTTAAATTTTTTTTTTTTTTTTTTAATTGCAATTATTCGAAACTTACAGACGATAAGCATTTAATGTAGCCATATTTAGTGATGATCGAAATCGTTGTACTCTTCCAAAATTACTGCAAAATGCGGCGGCAACAAATAAATAAAATAATGAAGGAAGTGTTGAGTAGATATAAATATCTTCTTGCCAATACTGCAGCAGATCAGATAAAATTATGAGGTTTCGTCTCAAATTAGCCTGAAAATATCCTGAAGTTTGAAGTTTTTCTAAAATAATTTGAAATTTTCAAACAATTACATATTAAAAAAAAAAAATAAATACTTCCGAAAAAATAGTTTCCAAAATACTATCTAATAAATAAATTTAATTGATCATATTGAAGTTTTGGAAAACATAAAATGAACAAAGAATTGGGATTGAATTTTGTTGAGATTAAGGCAAATATGTAATAAATAGCGAAATATTGAATATATTTTTGGAAGAGAGTTAGAGAATGAAAATATTGGGACAATGATTTGGAACAAGTTTTTGTAAAATGTGAAATTATTTCCAGCATTTATGGGATTTGATGTAATAATTCGTTTTTTTCAGAGAAATTAATAAAATAAAAGGGGCAGATGGTTGTGAAAAAATAGAAAAATTCGGCCAAGACTGTAAAATAATTGATTTACAATTTAAAATTTATTTAAAATTTGTAAAAATACGAAAGAGAAAGAGAGAAGGAGAAAGAGAGAGAGAAGGAGATTTTTCTTTTTTCATTCATAACAATTGTTAGTTTAAAATTTAGGAAGTTTTTAATGAAAGGTAGTAACTGTGGTGCATTTATTTTTCAACATTGTTGTTAGCAAGATAGAAAGGATAATATGTAATTAGCCAGAAGTAGTCGCTAATAGTTAATGTAAATTCATCGTTTTTATCTATTTGTTTTGAAAAAAAAAAAAAGAAAACAGAAATGTTTATTGGATTGAGATGCGAGTAGTTGATTACACAAACTTGTTCGGGAAAACAGGTAAGTGTAAACTTTGTATTTCCTAAATCGATAATTTATAGCTCTATTTGCAACATTTTGCAACCCATTGATAGTTTTGTATGCTTGCTCTGATTGGTGTTCCTTTCAAAATATTAATTAGCGACATTAATTAGCAACTAAAATAAAAGAATGTAAAACAGCAGAATAGCTACAGTTTAAACTTTAAACTACAGTTTAAAAGAAAAGCGCATTTAAAAAAAGTTATTTAAAGATGCAAAATTCTTCAGATGAATTAGAAGACAAAATTTCACTCACGGATGATATATTTGTAAAAGTGATAAAAGAATGGAGATTAAAAATGATAATTTGCCTTCGATATGTCTCTCTTTCTTTAATAAGATATCATTTTCAACTTTTTTAATTAATAGATTTTCTTTGCATAAATTTGAAAAAATTTTGCGAGATTTGATAAGAATGAGAATGGAAATGGCAGGATGTTATTCAAATATGTTATAAAAATGATGGCATTTTTTATTGTTAGACATACAAAACTTGAATAGGAATGACTTGTTGATTTTTGTAAACTTACACAAACTTTTACTAAGAGAAAAATGACAACTGATGACAATGTAACGATGAATAATGAAGATGAATAACGATGAATAACGATGAATTCATCTGTAATGATGAATAAATCATAATACTTATCAGTGCAATAAGTAAGCTAATATTCTATGCAAGCGTATATATATATATATATATATATATTTTTTTTGCTTTTAAATAGACTTTTCATTGAAAATTTTGCGTAAAAATAATAATATTGAAATTCAGTGAGTTATATGGTTCAAAAATTATTTGCTAAAATATCAAAGAACAATTATAACAATTATGAGTGAGTAAAGTTTTCTGGAAATACTAAACTAAACTTTTCTGCTTTATAGAATAAAAATATTTCCATGTTTTATCTATTTTATAAATAATCATTTTAGTTTTTTTATTTTATTTCATAAAAAACTTACATATTTCTTGGAGAAAACTATTTGAGGATATATCACTAAACAGATCACCAAGTATCATATATTAATGAATCATCATATAAATTGTTTATTAGCTGCTAGCAGTTATGCTAACAACATTAGCGAGAGACCACACGAAAAAGGCTTCATTCCGGAGCATGAGGTAGTGTGGCCTTGGTATAGGCATGTGTGTATGTGTGTGTGTGTATGTGTATGTATGTATGTATGTGTATGTGTGTATGTCTATCTGTCTGTCTGTATGTGTCATCTCCTGAGGACAAAATGTTAAAACATAAGCATAGCGAACTTTTAAACAAATTCGGATTGCATTAAATTTAAGTCTTTTTCCGTCAGTCGGAAAATTTTTACCTATGAAGTTGCTGTTTTTTCAGTCAATTTTTCCAGACATATAATCAGCAAATAAAACTTTTCTTGAAGTATTGCTTTTCCAGTATTTTTCTTTAGCATAAAACTTTTGCTGAAAGAATGATAGATAAAAAAACACTGATGAAAAAAGTCCTTATTTAACAATCTTTTTTTTTTTGTTTTGTTTTCAGTTTCAATCAATTAGTAAACAAACAGTAAATGGATCGAACCTATACTTATCTTAAAATATTTTAAAAACATAAAAGTTTTAAACTGTTATTAATTAATAGTTGAAATTAAGACGAAATGAGTGAAATGCTAAAGTGATGTGTAACAGTAGAATGTAGGCTAAAGTAATGGACTATATTAAGTGCAATTATTGGAGACATTTTGTAAAAAACGAAAATAGTGCAAAAGTTGCAGAATTGAGGGAAAAAAAATTTTTTTGCTATACTAATAATGCAAATGATTTAGATAACTGGAAAAAAATATTCAGAGAAATGCATTCATTTAAAATTTGATTCTAATTTTTTTTTGCTCAAATTTCTTAACAGAATTTATCGCAATTAACGGTTTTTGTATAAACCTTTTATTTTAAGCGAACTAGCGTAGCTATCTAAATTTCTGATGATTTCGAAGCATATAAAAGATTTTGTAGGTATAATATTTAAAGAAGTGAAATAAAAAGTATTGAAGAAGAGATATACGGGAATGTTTGCTAAATTAGTTTGTGTATCCATAAGTATATAATAATTTTGTCAATACGCTGGAAGTTGAGTCAATTTCAAAACTGGAATCAACCATAATTAAGGTTCAAAAAATTTTGCTGCCAATGAATTTCATTTTATTCAAATGTACACATTTATGATGGGATCTTTTTTGCAATTCAAATGAGGCATTCAAAATGAAGCATCATTAAAAAAGTGAAATTTAAATGATGAAAAAGACTCAATTTTTAAAGTTAATTCTTTCTAATTCAAAATTTCTTTTTCTATTTGAGTACTTAATCCTGAAATAGTCTTACAGTTTCAAATTTTGCATTTCGAAATGAAATATATAATTATGTCTTCAGTAATTTTTTTGCTTCCTGTGCTTATGCAAAAAGTTGTGATGTGATTGTTTTTAGTTTTATGCAACTATTCCCTCTATTAAATGTGAAATACTGAAATAAATATCTTCAGATGGAAATAGAGTGACTCACACTTCGTTGTCACCACAGTAATTGATAGACAGTGTAGCTTTGATAAATGCTTTTTCGAAAGACATATCTCATTCGACATTTATTCAATTGATGAGACTTCGAAAAATAGCCTTTTTCTGCTTTTCCTTCTTGGAACATCTCAGACAAGAGGGAATAATTGCATAAAAAAAAGACAATGAGGAGCAGTATAAGAAAAAAAACAGACGTTAGATAATTTGAAATTCTAAGAATTTTCTTTTTCAGGGAAATTTAATCCTTGTGATTAAAATACTAAATTTTATTTTACAGAATGCATTTACCAAGTAATCTAAAGCATTTAAGATTTTTCGGGTTAAAATTAATCCAAAAGAATTGATGGCAAATTTATTTGCATATTCAAAAATCAAAAATTCATGTGCTGAAAGAATTTCAATTGTCATAGAAATTTAATCCGCATTAGCTAGTCAATAAAATGACACGATCATGCTTAATGATTCGATCACAATAAATAAAGTTTTACTATGAATGATGAAATTTCATACAATGTTTCACAGCTTTAATCGAAGAAAACGTAAGAAAAGAAATTCCACTGCAATAAAAAATTGAAATTATAAAATCTGAAAAACTGAAATTATGTCAATTTTTCAAACTAGAATGAATAGACCTACGCAATAATATCTAACTACAATACTTACATTTTAAAGGAACAAATTCAAACATTCTGTAAAATTTTTTTATTCATTTTGTTCAGAAACAATGAAGGACTATAATAAAAATTGGAATTGCAAATTTTTCAATTGATCTGTGCTTGCTGTCAGTGGTAGATTATACTTTTTGCAGAAGAATCTTATGTGCAGTGCATTATTGCCGGACCAGAGATACCCAATGAAACCAGACTTGAACTTGACTGTCGGGAATTATGAAAAATAATGCTATTGTTGGCAACAGCCAGAGATCATTGTTATTCGAAATATTAATTATTATCCGAACTATTTGGATTCCACTACTAAATCAGTTTGATTCCACTACTAAATCAGTTCGAAATATTAATTATTATCCGAACTATTTGGATTCCACTACTAATTATGTGCTAAAATATTTTCAAAGGTAACCTATAGAAAACAATTCAAAATAACTGTTATTGTTTTTGTAATGCTCTTACAATTTTTATCAGAAGGTATTTTTTAAAAGTAAAATAAAATTTTTGCTGAAAGATTTTTTCGCCATTTTTCCAGTCTTTCAAATTACAAATAAATATCGGAAATCCAGATAGCGAAATGGAAAGGAAACAGTGAACACGATAGTATCAATATTAAAATGTAGCAAAAGTGTATTTAACAATGAGAATCTCTAGCGCCTGCTATCTTCCATTTTCCTTGTCCTTTGAGATGTGCCAAAATCAAGTGATTATTGAGGAAAGTTTTGGAATTAATTCCAAAACTGGAATGTCTATTGAATAAAAGTTGACGAATGCAATTAATTATTGATAGAAGAGGTTCTAGAGCTTGGTTAAGATATTTCACTTCAAAGATATTTCAGAAAATAGTAGGTATCTTTCTCGGGTAACCTGTTTAATATCAGATGAAAAATGAAACGACAGACAAAATCATTCTAGCATATATTCAGGATAGGCTTCGATTTTGATATCGTTCCGTATGCAGTGGTAGGATAATATGATAATTTTACTTTTTCCTTATCAACATGAAAATAGGCCAATCATTTTCGCTAATTCCTCTGATAATCATAGAGCAAAAAAAAATAATTGATTCTACAAAAATGCTCGATCTAATAGCTTATATTTGGAGAGCTATGTCTAATTCGATACTTTGAATTTTCTAGTGCAAACTAACAGTTTGATAACTCTCGAAGAAAAGCAACGCATCTGGAAAGACAACAAATGATACAACTGGATGCATCATCAAAATGTGTCAGACCATGAGACAAATGACGCTCCAGTCTTGAGTCGATACAATGTGCCCAGTAACCAAGTCTAGCAATCAGTATCCTGTCTCAGAATTACAATCTATGCATAGCATTCAATTCATTTATCGCCTTTAACAAACAATATTTTTTGTGCGAACAAATCTATTTTCAATGAATTATATTTGTCTGTTACCAATTATCAATTTCGCATTTCATGTCGAATAGTATGAAAGGCAATATTTCATGTAAAAATTGCAAATAAATATTTTGCAAGAAATAGAAAGATAATATTTAAGCTCAAATTATGCAAATGATTAGTTTTTAGGTGTAATTTAAAGATTTACTTGAAAGTTATATCTCTCGCTGGAATCAATTAAAAATTTAACTTTGAATCTTCTCCTGTAAATGCCTTAAAAATTTCTTAAGTTTAAATTTAAAGAAAGTTTAAATTTGAACACATAAGCTGGTGGCACTAAGAGTGGCATTCACATATGACCGATATCATAAACATTTTTTCGGTGTACTAAGTTTGTATAGTTGATGAAACGAGAACGCATCTAGGCTGTCTTTAGATTGTTAAAAATATTGGTGAAGATAAGTCTCAAAAGTGTCAAGTGGCAAAAGTCTCAAATCACACTTAAGGTTTGCTTTGAGGATTATAGCTCATCTTTTCAACTGCTATTTTGTCCTTCTTTTGCTACTATAAAAGTTTTACAAATGCGAGTGAATCATTTCAGTTTGCACAATGGATTTCTTAGGTGATGCACATTGCTGGTAGAAATAACTGCCTTATCTATCCTTTACTTCTAAAGCCTAACAAACTTGAATAATGATAGCGAAACTTTCAGGTTTACTCAAAATATCCTTCTTATAGATAAATTGCCTTAATAGGATTAAAAGACCTGGAAGTTAGTGAACTTATTCTAAACTTATTGTCTGAGCTTCAGTTGAAACTTATCGAGCACATAACACTCTTCGAAGGTATATGGTATCGCTAGCACAGTCAGGAGGGTATTGCTTTGTTATTGATGGATAATCGCATCTTATTACCTTGGCTAATAGCATCTTATCACCTTGGCTAATAGCATCTTATCACCTTGGCTAATAGCATCTTATCACCATGGCTAATAGCATCTTATCACCTTGAATAATAGCCCTCAGATTTGTCTAGAGAGCATTCTGCACAATTAGACTCATTCAAACATTTCATTGGATATTAAGATACTGATAGTAGTGATAATGAACTTGTAACTTTCGTCTCACTTCCATAATTGAATGATATAAGAAAATTCTTAGTTGGCACTGATTATTTTCATAATGATCCAATTATAGCTAGGTTTAAGATCTGGATGGTGGTTGATAAATTAATTCAGGATCTGGATGGTAGTTGATAAATTAATTCAGCTATGATGAAGCGGAAACATTTATTTGTAAAACATCAGAATGCATCAAATTCTGGAGAATTCGCTGTATCCAATGCTGATCACTCAAATCACTCAATAGATTGCACAAATGAACCTTCTGCGTGTAAGAGTTTGGATACTTGAATATTTGAAGTTTGATACTTGAATCATTTAATAATTCTAACGTGCATCAGTCGAAGTCTGAATCTACAGTAACGACTGATTCTTGGAAAGGATTCGAAGTAAGAAGTAGATCAAAGAAGTCATTGGCTATAATGGCTGTTTCTAATTTTGCTATATATTCGATTTTAGGGATATTTTTATGTTGTAAAAGATTTAAAATAACGAAAATAATAATGCAAATCGTAGTATTTCAGAAGCTAATAAAATCTTTTATTCGATTATATTAGGATTTAAGATGATGGAGACTTACTTCATTGTTCTTTTCCCAAATATACTTCTAGTATTTTTGATTAATTCTGCTTAAATTTTCAGATGAAATTTTCTTGCTCAAAAAAAATGAATGGAGTAGTAACAAATCTAACTTAGATGAAAGAATGATGAAAGAGCCTATTTTAGCTGGCAGAACAAAGGTCAGTTACTTTTTATTTTAACCTTCCAGTATTTCTCAATTCGCAAAAATATTAACCACGAAAATATCACACAATAAAATAATCATAGCTATTTATCATTATGGCAGATTTGTAGCAAAGAATATAGAGTATATGTTTATGTCGCAAGGAATTCATTCATTTCTTTACTTATTTGCTCAGTTTACTGAATAAACTTATAGCACAATTTATCATTTCTAGCTTGATTTTGATTTTCTTTTTTTTTCAAAATGAGTTGAATTAAGTGAAACCGAGACTAGCTTTTAAATATCTCCCAAGAATTGATAAATCTGTATAGCCTTTGGCCATATTATATTTCTAAATGCTTCAAATGATAAGCTTCATTTACTTTTGAGTTATATAGTCGGTTTTCAATGGTGTCATTAAAATTTTAAGGAACATATATTATGCAGAAGTTTCATGAAGGAAAATAGAAATGTATCGTCATCGAATATTCACTCAAGAAATACTGATGAATCCGATAGGAACGAAATGAATGAAACTGGAAAAAAACAAAAATTAACAAAAAAAGAGACTCGGAAAGGAATTAATCGAAAACGTATAATTATTTTATTACTAATTTATCAGCGATATCATGCATGAATTTCTAATCGTTATATAATAATAATAATAGCTAGACATGTTAGAATGAGTCAGAAATAACGTTCTAATGTAACTCGAGAAATCCAGTACTCTGCATTATTAAATATTGGATTGCTTAGGGTAACGTTTTAACCATTGATTCTATGAGTTGCATTTCAGATATTCATTTTTGGTCTTGACTGACTCATTCATACTGTTACATGATGAACTGTATTAAAAGATTAGATACTGTTGGCAACTGTTTTTTGGGAATTGTAAGCAGTTCTGTTTATTTATGTTATCGAGATTCCAGTATCGCCTCTCACTGTAATTTAAAATGGAAAAGAATAGTATGACTAAGTTTGTCATAATTTTCAGTGACCTATATGCCAAAATCTTGAAAGTTGTCTTTACTACATTAGTAACGACGAAGGCTTTGGGGCAAACTCATTCAGTTTAAACAGTGTTTTTCAGGTAAACCAGTTGACAAGAAAGAACTAAATGTTCCAGTTAAGACGCAAAAGCCGACGCTTATCGCGAAAGATGACAGAAACATTAGTGTTTTCAGTTGTTTGCTTAAAAAATCTGGTGATTTGGAAGAAATGGAGGATTTATTAGGGCAGAAGATGTCGGACAAAATTCTACAAAATTCTGGGAAAAAAAGAAAGAAGAAATTGCAAAAGAAGATTCAAAAAATGATTCCTGATGGGAAAGTATGTTCATCTATTTAAAAAAGTATTTCAGTTTCGACTTAAGTTTTTGTCAAATATTGTTTTAGAATAATTAAATTGCAGGAACAATTAGAAAACAATGCTGATTTATGTTTAACTATAAATGGACCGATTTTTATATGAGCTTCAGTGAACTTAATAAGTGTCGGTTTTATAGAAAAAGAACATATTGAAAATTTTTATTTAGATTGTCCAGAATCTCATTCAGTAATAGTAAAAATCATTTTGGACATACGAAATAATTCTATAGATTGACGATCATTTGAATAAAAGAAAGGAGGCAGAGAAGAATGGATTTAATTCAAAAGATGAAAAGTTCTGCAAAACAAATGAAAACGATAAGAAATTTGGATTGCATGAAGAGAGAAGAATTTATTGTTCGTTTGTGGATGATGGTGAGATTAAGTCCAGTTTATGTTTTGCTTTTCTGAATGAATTTTTATAAAGAAATATATACTTTATTATGGAAGTAATACTGGAGATGTGAATCATATCCATTTTCAGAAGAAGAGGGAACTGAAAATGATACGATTTACAAAAATTTTGTAAAATGTAACAGAACAGACAAGGATGAAGATGCTCATAGCGTAGTAATCGATTTTGAACAGAAGCCTTTCTCAGCTGATGATGATTCGGTACAAAATGGAATGGATGCTTTCCAGTGGCTTATCCATCCTTATGATATAAAACAGTTTTTCAAGTTGGTTATGCATATTTATCAGAGCCTGCCAACCGAAATTTATTCAAATTTATCTTCTTGTATAAAATATTTCAGATCAATATTCCAGAAGAAAGTGTTTCATGTCTGTCATGATAATGCTAATTACTACGGCAATTTATTTAGCACAGAAAAATTTATCGACATTCTGCGAACAGTTCGTTTTTTTGATTTTAATAGTTAATGCTTCTCACTTTTGATTCAATATATTTTCAAACTTTGTAAAAAAAATAAGTGATCAGGATTATGTTGAATATGGTACCAATGTGAATATTGCTGTTTACAAGAATCAACAGAGGTCGACTTTGAATAGCTCTGGAAAGGTGTATCCTCAAAAAATACAGGAAAGTATTCAGGTATGGGATTGCGAATTTCCAATAATGAATAAATTTTTCTAATATTGATTATTCTGTTCGGTTTTTAGACGAAAAACTAAGCAGCTTTACCTAAGATCATGGTATAATTTTCTGTTGAACATTTTCTTTGAGTTTCAGGCTGGTTGTTCAGTACAGTTTACAAATCCTCAAAGCTTCTGTGATAATGTTTGGTATTACTGCGATTTATTACAGGAAGTATTTGGCTGCTTTGTAGGAGCGAATACGTATGTTTTTTTATGTAGTTATATTTTTGTACTTCTTTTATAGCAGTTAAACTCATCAATGTTCTGTTCAAATCTTTCAAAACATTGCAGAACAAAGACTGTTTCTAGCATTCATTCTTCATTTAAGGAAGTAGGATTAAAATTGCAAGCACAAAACTCAACAGTCAGGCAGTAAGTGTACTGGAAATGAGATTAAAACTTTTGCATATAGTGAACAATTTATTTTGTGATATTTTCTTCAGATTTATTATTTTTTTTCCGGAAATGTAACTTTTTCTAACCAGACGCTGTTTCTTTTTCATTTTTTTTTACTTTACAGCTATATAACCCCCGCAAATACAGCCGGTTTCGCTCCTCATTGGGATGACATCGACGCTTTCCTGCTTCAGTTGGAAGGACGAAAACATTGGAAGGTATATGCACCGATTGACGACAGTGAGCTGCTTCCCCGACTATCCAGTGGTTTGCTTTTTTTTTTTATTAATGCATGAAAGTCTGTAAAATGATATTCTTATTTAGGTAATTTTACGGATAGTGATGTTGCTGACCGTACACTTGTTTTCGATGATTGGCTCGAACAAGGTGACATGTTGTATATTCCGCGAGGTTTTATTCATCAGGTCAAATATACTGAATAATTTCTTATTGCGAAAAGCTTTCTCATACCTTTACTAGTGTGTAATTTTTATCAATTTTTTTAAATCATTAATTTCTGTCGTGATATTAAATTATTCGCATAACTTCTTTAGGTAAATATAAGTATTTTATTTAGTAGATTTTTACTGCAACGAGATTTTATTTCATGGTTTTCGATATGGTGCAATACATCTAGTGTTGCATCACGCAGGATTTTTTTCCAATCTATATATTAATATGGTTTGTTTCTACTTTTAATTTAATAAGCTGCTAAATCTGTAGGGTTTCGCAGACAAAGACGTCCATTCGTTGCATCTTACTGTCAGTGTTTGCCGCAATGTCGCATATGCCGATCTTCTAGAATCTATCATTCCTCCTGCACTATCTAATTTTGCCGAACAGCATGCAAACATTCGCAAATCATTGCCAGCTGGTTATTTAGATATGACGGGTGTATTGGAATGCGCCTATCCATTGCTTAAAACTGGTGCTGTGAAGTATGCATTTCATTAATTTAACATTCAGCAGACTCTAACTTTATATCAACAAAAAGGAAGATAAGATTTATTTAAGGAGGACATATAAGGTTTGGCTGAATTCCAACAATTGTCAGAGGTACGTGATGGCCGATGGAAAGTAAACACCCAAACTTTATTTCTCTGAAGTTTTGGAATTTTAGAAGAAATTATATATTTCGTTTATTTTTAATAAAAAACAAAATTTAAGATTACATCGCTTTCTTGATTCCATATTTTCGGATTTCCTCAAATATATTAAAGAGTTAAATGAATCAGCTATTGATATGATGGCCAGAGAATTTATGAGGACAGCACTTCCACCAATGCTCACTAAAGGTAACTTATTTTCAGAGCTGCAGTAGTCTCATACTTTATTTATTTCCTGTATTAATTTAATGTTTTTTCATTATAAAAAACTTTTTTTCGTTTCTCGCGTTCATTCTGGTGCGTTTCATTCAAAACAAAATAATTTTTGCCATCTTGATATGCTTAATGTAAATAAAATTAGAAGTAAACTAATCTCTAAAAGTCAGGATTCACATTTTGTTAACAATTCACATAGTTTGAAATTCTCATCAATTTTCAGTTTTTTATTTTTTTATTTTTTATTTTTTTGAAGAGGAAAAGGATATGACAGCTTTATGCATTGCCGACTCATCGTTGTATGGTAGTAAGCAACATATTATCACGAAGGATACATCAATCAAACTTTTAAGAAGACATGGCCAAAGGTGACTTCTATGACTAATAAATTCAGTTCAGCAAAGCTATCGTATGGGATTCCAGAGAGGCGTATTGTCAGCTATTTAGACAATTTGTTTTTTCGGAGAAAAGTATGAGCTATGAAAATTTATTAATTTTTTTTCTAGACTTATTTATGAGTCGGAAGAACGTTGCTTTATTGTACATCGCATAGCAAATTCGAGGGTTTATGAAGGAAGATCAGAAACTTTGTTTGATCTGGATGTTGAAGTGAGATTTTACTTTTTTCACTAAACTTAACGATAGTTAAAAAAAAAGCTGAAGTTAAACTTAACGCAAGTCACTTAGATAATTCAAATCTGAGTTTCAGCTTGTGGAAGGATTTGCAAATTTAATAAATGTATATCCACACTGGTGCTTAGTTTCGGATTTGAAATGTAATACTGCAGCCGACAATATCAGATTGGCAGAACTTCTATATAACAATGGACTACTTATGGCTAAATTTGCAAAAATTATGGAATGAAGTTAAAAGGCAGTAATGTGATTCCTACTCTTATCAATGCAACAATTAACAAACTGTTTTCGATTTTAAGCGAATTTGTCGCAATTTTTTGCAACTGATTTTCTGTTATTACTCACGTGAGCTACAGACGATCTTTTCATGAGAACTTTTACTTATTTTCAGCAGCAAGTTGATTGAATGAAAAGTTTTCAGTTACTTCACAGACGGTACCGTGTCGAACTCGCAATCAAGTCTGTCTCGATTTATTTCATGTCCTCTCTTATTGTTGTTTTAAATTTCACCGGTCATTGTTATTTCATGGGTTTAAAAAAGAAAAATCGTTTTGTAATACTCTATGAATTCAGTGGAATAATTCAAAGCAAAAATTTATTATTCACATATTTACTTGGATTAAAACTTTTTGGTCCAATTCCAACAACTGTTCATTCACGGAACATCCTGAATTTCATTTCAAATTTAGTATTTTTTGAAAATCACATGCATCCCATCGGCAATGTTCATCAAGTAATTGTATACGCGGGGATCTCGTGAAGCTTTCTGATTTGTTTCGTGAACGGCAATCGTATTACGATCCTCTCCATAACGAAATTTATGAATAACTCTTCCGCCCCATAAGGCCTGAAAAAATAAGCCATCTAATCGAAGATTGTGGATTATAGGACTGGAACAGAAATCCAGAATTTACATTAGTATTCTCACAGATTTCGAAAGACTCACGTTGTCAATTAGGATAACTCCTCCAGGTCGCAATAGGCCGACTGATTGATCATAATACTTTGGATAATTAATTTTATCAGCATCGATAAATACGAAGTCCCATTTTTCTGCTTCTCCAGAAGCAAGCATTGCATCTAAAAGTTGAGGCTTAGAAAATATTTTAAATTATGCTACTCGAAGTTCACTCATTTCAAGCCATGAAGGAACTAATTTTTAAAAGCCCAAAGTTTTTCTGGGTCATATGAACATTTAAAAAAACGAACTTGTCTTAGTACTGTTAAAAGGCCCCTTGCCATTTTTTTTCATTTTGCTTCAAAGAGGTTAGTCTGCATTTCAGAACTGTACTTACCTAATTTCTGTACTGCTGGTCCGACATGCTGCTTGATTTTTGAGTAAATGTCCGGTCTAGCCCAGATAAGATCACGATTAGTGCTATAATAGTTTGTCGCGTCGATATCGATTGTCAATACTTCGCTTTCCGTGGGCGATGCTAGGGCCCAGGCTACTGCTGATGAACCAGTAAAGGTACCTTGAAGATATGATTTTGATCTTTTTTGATCAGATAAAACAACAAAACAAAGGTTCTATAGGATTCGAAAAGTCTTTGCCTTAGAAAAACTGTTTGGAACTTGAGAAGTGACATAGATTCGGGGTGATTCAAAAAATTTGAAGGATTTAGATTTCAAAACTTAAAAATTTTATCAGCTCAGGGAATTGTAACCTTGTCAGTAGCTATACCTATATCGATAATTTTTTTGGCTTTTATTAGGTGTATAAGGTTTTGGCCGAGCTGAAGCACTTCCGGAGCACCGATCATTCCTCCATTCGATAATTTCAATGTTCTTTCAAGGATGACTTCTTGAATTGGATCCATTTTAACTGACATCTGAAACAGAACAACTTTTAGAGAATTAAGATTTGGTTTACAATTCAACATATAATTCTTTATTATTTAACCAAAATAAGAAAAAATGTAAATTCATATCAAGAACAATATTTGATAGAATTGTAATGGTTCGATGTTTAATATATCAAATTGCTTGTTGCTTAAAAACGAAATTTGATTTAAATTTAAATAAATGAATCAAATAAATTTCATGTTTTAACTTTGGTTATTTGGTTCGCTTATTTGAATCGGATATTTCATAAAACGGTTTGTTTGGTTGACGGCATGAATTAATTGAAACATGTAAATATGAAATAGAGCTTAGCAGTTGTAAAAAGTAAAAAAAATTTGAATAATAACTGAAAAAATTGAAAGTAAATTCTAGTGAAGAAGAAATAATTTGAAATAATTATTTGTAATTATTTATGAATAAGAAATAATTATTTATAACTTACATTAACGCAATATCCATAAATGGTATTGTTGCTCCATGGAACTATACTGGTAAAAGTTATCACAGCAGTATGAGACAATATTATTGACACAATGATAAACCACTTCATAGTTAAGATGTTGTTGGTATTGCTATCCCAGACGAAAAGTGGTTCTTTTGAGAAATTGAAATGAAGAAAAATTGTGATTAATATTCTCATTTGCCACTTTGCATTTCTCCAGCATTTAACTTTTGCACTTTTTACAATTAGTAAGTAAAGGTAGAAAAGAAGAAAGAAAAAAGTAAAAAAGAAAGTCACCACAGGAAAAAATCTTTGTAAAAATACAGACAGGACTGTAAATAAACGTTAAATTTGGGAAGATTTTTTTTTTTTTTGATAATCTAGTGTAGTCTTATAAAAATTTTAGTTTAAATTCTGAAAAATGTTTCCTCTCCTGTTTTTATTATGATAGTTGAAAGAGGATTACGTTTGAATTTTATAAGGGAAAATTTCCTCAGAAATTTGATAAATATAATGATGGATTCGAAATTAGTTTGAGATTTAGGTCTGTGATCCATTCATTGATATTCCATTATTAATGATGCATAAAAGTCCACTTCATTTTGTTGTTCATGACAAACATTTTTTCCTTCTCTTTTTCTGCACTTATCTTCCATACCAAGAAAATAAAGTTAAATGGGATGTGCAATAGGGTAGGAGAGATTAGTATCTCTCAAAAATTTCGGATAGCATAAGTTCCAAAGTATTGTTGTTTTTATATGATCTTCTAGACGGATTGCTTTTTTATTATGTTAGTGTGCATATTAAAAGTAAACATGCTATGTATATCTTTTGGATTACATGCATGCAATGTTTTTTCATTGATTAATATTCATTTCTTTGCTTCATAAGAAGAATATTAACAAAGTGGTAAAAAGTAATGAAGAAATAACGAAAAAAATCAGGATAACATATGCTAGAATTAATGTGAATTAATACTGCAGATTTAAATTACAAATATCAGCAATTATCATATGAGATGTCATTTTTCAACTAATATAAAGTAGAAAAGAGCAATGTAAAATAGTAAAAAATAGATTCTAGGTTGATAATATCGCTTAAAAAACATCATGAAAGTAAAACATGAGAGATTTTCTACAGTTTCAAATCACGAAATATTTTTAATCTGAGCTAGTTATCGTCTTCAGAAATCGTAGATTTATTTCTAATCCGACGACCTTTATCATTAAACTCTGAAAGAGGTGATGCATAAGCCGAATTCCAATCTCGCATGAAGATTTTTTCATTCAAATTATGAACTATTTCCGAATTTAATGTTGTATTAGGTTGTTGTATCACTATACTAGCGCCTGCAGTATTTATAAAATAATCAGCTGACCAATTTGATGTACCTAAAAATAATAATACACTTCGTGACAACAAAAAAAAAAAACATTATGATGCAAACTATGATAAGTAATTCTTCAAGGTTAACTCCTCTGAGTTGTTTCTATCAATTTTCAAGCATAAAAGAAAACTAGTTTGAATTTTCTAAGGAATTCACTGCAACATAAATATTGCAATCTGAGGCAAAATTCACATTTGTACCATTCTTCAACAAATGATAGTCACATGCATTGCTCAACAAAGAAATGCAATGGCTGGGATTCCAAAAAAAAAAAAAAAACTTGTAAGAGCTCTCAAATTCTAAAAATTAAATAAAAATATATTCTCAAATTCTAAAAATTAAATATAAATACACTCCCAGACTCTAAGAATTAAATAAAAATACCAATTAACGCGCTGTTATCTGTTACCATATACTTCGCATGATTCACACGGGCAAATGGAATGTTCGCCTGATCTCCTATTACTGGTACTGTGAATATACGCACTTCAATAGAACCCATTGTGTTTGGTATACAAATCAGCCTTTTTTCTGTAAAAAAGAAAAGGAAAATAATTTCCACAAAATTTCCAACTAAATGAGCATTCCGTAATCTTTATCCTTATTCGTTAGCTCGAAAGTACTTAAAAAGCAATATCAGTGCAAGATCATCAGTTTGTTACAATTCTGTGTTGCTCATACATAAAATTTTTAGAACACTTCTATGATATTTCTTAGTCCACTTCATTTAAGGTAAGTCTTCAGAATTTAGAATAATTTGACTTAATGTATTTTTTATTTTTTTTTTGAACTGCTCAGCAGCTAAAAAAGAAATATCTCGGTTAGATTTCATGAAAACTGTACATTTCAAAAACTACAGTTGTTTTAAAAACAAATTTTACTCTTTATGTCGTATGTTCGTTTGCATGGTAAAGTTGAATTGATGACTGTTAATGATTTCAAAAAGGCAAATAATGTCTTTCGCGTAGTTTTCCACTTGCTTATCAATAGTTTCACCTTGATACCATTATATGCTGCTTCTCGTAAAGCATCATCGATAACAGGCCAATAGCTGCAAATAGAATCAGAAACCGAAATAGTGCCTTTTAAGGAATGGAAAAAATTAGAATACAAATTGCATACCTATTATTTGTTAAATACAGAGTAGTCGGAAAATAATCCATCACGGATATATGTAAAAATTCTTTAGCAGTATCGATAACATGCAAAATTGCGCTGAGATCATCCGCGCGACCTTTGGGACAAAATTTTGGAGGTGCTGACTGCAAAATGAATTCTTACTTTGGAAAAACAACAAATAAAAGCAATTAAAAAAAAATAATTTATTATTGAACTAACAAAAACATTTTGTTTCAGACATTAGAACAATCATTGAAAAAATTAATTTGTGAAGAATGACTGCAACATGAAAAAAAATTACTGAAATATAAACATTATTCCGCTCGCCGTTAAGTATAGCCATTATTGGATTGCTGGAGTTATAAGGAGTGGCCAGCTCATCCGGCCATGCCACTGGTAATTTCTTACCTGGCACACCCATTTCCCAGTAAACATTCATTACTTTCATTAAATCTTTTGCCAAATACTCACAATTAAATGCGGCGACACCAACTTCTTTTACCTTAAAATATTGAATTCAAGGCAGCATAAGAAGTTTCTAAACTTTTATTCGAAAATGGGAGAAAACTCTTCAGAATCTATAAGAACAATGAAGCAGAAATTCAATCAGCCTTCCCGATGTTTTGTAGTTTAAACTGATGGCGCGTATCCATGAAAAAATTATTTAGTTAAATAACTTGATTCGTCTGACTTACTTGACCACTAGGCAGTTGTATTCTCAAGTTCACCTAAATTTCTTGAGAAGTGCTTCGAAAAAAAAAACCAATTTCGATTTGCCATAAAAGCTTAATTAGCATGCTACTCTTACTACTATAACAAATTCTAGTACCTGTGTTAAAGCTCTCCAATCAAGATTAGCTGACCCCAAATAAAAGTGCTTCTCATCGACTATCCAAAACTTTGTATGCAATACTCCTGCAAAATTATAAGTTAAATGAAATTAAGAATTACCCAGAAAATTAAATGTTAAGATTATTTTAAAGTAAGAACAGATTTGTCAATGTAAACTTGTGAATCATTATAGGAACATTATGAGTATAAATTAATGTACTTGACATAAGTGTGACATTTTATGCATTTAGCTATAAAATGTTCATTGAAATACAGCTCAAGTAAAATTAAGTGTAGAAAATTTTATTTTATCAGCTTACCACTGGCAAACCAATTCGAAAAATTTAAGCTGCGTACTTCAGCCAATCCCTCACTTTCCAATGCTTTGGTTTCGTTATTTTCTTGTGCATTTTGAACTATCCGCAATTTGATACCTTTTTTTGTTGCTTCAATTAACGCATTGTATATATCAGTACCCTTAATGTGGAAAAAAATGAAAGTGGTCAAAAAGATAAGTCCAAATGAATTCCAAGAGTGGAAATAGCACTCCAATTCTCTCTTGTAATTCTCTTAAAAGTGTTGAACAACTAAAACTTTCCATACATATGAAAACAAGTTTCAATAAAATTACATTAATGAGAAGAATAAGATCGAGAAGCAAAATACATTAAGAAGTAATTATTCAACTTAATAATGATCTTATCGGTTTGCCCACTAAGAATTTCTTACTAGACAAGCATGAAAACAAACATCTTGTGTTGATGGACCTCTATAAGATCCAACAGTTTCCGGAAGTAAACTCCAATAAAACGATGCGATGTCAATCGAGATTTTAGCGCGGCTGATTAATCGTTTCCATACTTCAGTTGTTGAAGGGAAATTTGATTGTTCAGAGAAAGTCATGTTTTCAGGTATTGATTCCACAAAATGAAATCTGAAGAAATAGTAATGTAAAAAAAAAATACTCGGTCATTCAAAATAGTTCATCTTTTAGTCATACTTCATATCAGAACAGTTACAGATCCATGAAAATACCAGTTAGGCGAAAATACTTGCACCAAACTACAATTCAAGCTTTCAGTAGTTCATCAGCACTATTCGCTCATTTGTGACAAAATTATCTAATACTGATCCCTTTCAAAATCTCTTTCAAATTCTAATTTCAATTCTTCTAAGATCTTTTGGCAAGAATTGTAATGAAATTAAAATTGGAAATTATTCGGAATGGATTTCTATCAAAAAAGAGAAAGCACATGAACACTTTATTTAAACTATCAGTGATCATTTCACCTCAATCGATAAATTTTGATTAAATTAGAATTGTAAATGTGTCATCGAATCATCTCCATTCAGACACTTATCTAATATTATTCTTTCTCAAAATGAAGACAAAAAAAAAGAAACTAACTTGCAATTGTCCAGGTATGAATCATTGGAAAGTCGAAATTTAGGAGATTTTAAGGTATTCATCGATAAGCTATATTTGCTCAATGCCAAGACGAAAAATATCTGAACGATTATTGGTTTCGTTATCGAATATTTCACAAAGCAGTTTGTTTTGCTGACGTCGTGAAAGTTTGCTTGCTATAAGAAATAAAGAATTGATATAGAAATAACTTTTTACCTACTTCTCGCTGTACTGTAATGAATTTGAATCACAAATAGGGAAATAAATTTTGTTATAAATTAATTTAAAAAAAATTATACTATTAGTAAAATAATTTAGTAAGATAGTGTAATGACATATATTGTAATTAAAACGAGCCGAATTAGTAAAGTGGAAGATTTGTAAAGCAAGGATAGTTAGCACAAGAAACTCAAGACCAAAAACATTGCATAGTCAATTAAAAATACTGGAATCAATGCGGTATTTAAAGATATCATGACGTTTCTATGACTTTGTATAGATGGATTGTTTAAATTAACCAATCAGGTTATTTAAGAAGTTACAAATAAGTAAGAGTGTTTATAGCAGTGCTGGAGTGTTATCAATCGTGCCTGTTTACAAAAGTAGGTTAAAACAGTTTGAAATTATAGAACAAAAAGATAATCCATTATGAAAATTTTGCTATAAATCAAAATAAATTATAGCACAAGATAATCTGGCTTAGATAAATAATTTTGCAATACAATTATTTTGGGTTTTCCAATACTCCCAATTGAGAAGAAGGTTGGATTTGTGGATTGTCCATTTGATTTGGGTCTGACTGTTTAAGAAATGTCTTTTGTTCTTGTTTGTCCTTTCATGAAATCAATAACTCAATTTCAATTGTCATTTGGTTTGAATGTTCAACGCATAGAAATGAGTAGAATTGATTTAGTTTCAATTCGATGATAATTAATATCAATATTGTTACTATAAAAGAAATACATGAACTAACAAATCTCCAATACTTGTAAATTCGTTCAATTCTTGTTGTATTAACTCAGTTGCTTTGTTCATTTGTTGTTTTCCTGACTGACCTCATCCCAAATATTCAGTTTTGGATGAGTGGCTTGATAATTACTATTGACTCGTTGATGTAATATGATTTCAATTGTGCCACTAGCAAATTTAATTGATTTTAAATCGTAATTCTTTGATTTAAAAGGCGCGATTAGCAAATTTCCAGTGATTTGTTTTACGATTATATCATCTTTTCGTAATATTAGGTTAACATTAGTTTTGTAATAACCATTCAATGAATATCGTCAGATTACTGCGATTGTAGCACTTTGTTTAAATATTTCGTTGAATCGTTGTTTGAATTCTTCTTGGAGATTATCGTGAATGTATTGGAATTTTGTTTTTCAGGATCGAGAATCTCTTTTAGTCATTTCTGTCATAAATAAATTTCCTTTAGAGGTGGAAATTACTTGCTTTGTATTTAGATTGAGATTTTATGGTCCTTACTTCGTCGATTATGGTATCATTTATTGTTTCATAAAATCGCAATTTATTACACTGATAATTTCGTTTTCCTTGAAAATGAATGAAGTTTAGAATGATCAATGATGACGTGATTATCACATATTTTTGCCCGGTAATTTCTAATTTTGCGGTATAAACATTCACTAATAGCTTCTGTTTTGAACTATACTAGTGTTCATTATGCATTTTTCACCTTTTATGGAACAATATTTGATGGCATCCAGATCTGATACCGCTTTCGTTCCATCATAGTTGAACATTTCTCTTTTTGTAATAGAAAATTTGTTGTTGATTTTGGCAACGAGTGCTTAGCCATCCATAAGAATATTGCACATTATTGTTAGTTCTCCATTCATCTGGGAAAATTTGTTAAAGATCTGTTCGATTCAATCTGTGCTTATCGAATGTTTTATAGAATTGTGAGTTAGTTGCCGAATTAGTAGTTTGGTTTGATTCTATAGATGAAGTGAATCTCAAAAAGGCCTTGGTACAATCGGGCGAGTGATATTGCTGCATTTTTATTGCTTGTATCCTTACATTACTTCTGTGTGGACCGCTATTTCAGATAGCGGGAAGTTCTTAGAAATTTATAGTCACAAATTTGCGGGAAATTAAATGGAATAACAGAGATCCACTAACAAGTTCCACTCGAGAATAACTTGTGGAAATAGCGAAAGATAGTTATTAGCAATAAGTTTTTTACTACTGAACTTATTGTTTGTAGATTATTTGTTTGGATTTGCTCTTGTCTCTCTTTTGTCCCCATGGTTCGAAAAACAATTGGTATAAAATCAGTTTTCGTCGCATCATAATATGATCCATTGGGCTTTTTAGTTCCTTCGATGATTTTTTTCAAATTATTTCTTCAACATTAGCGGAAGCAAAATAAATCTTAGGATCAAACCATAACTCAAAAAGGTGAACAACAACAAAATGAAAAACGCTAATAAGGAAATGATTAACAAATGTAGTTTGCCGAGATTTTCTTTCCAGTCATAGTTTTTAGCTTATACGAATATATCTAGATCATGAATCCAATTAATACCAAGAAATTTTTTCCTGTCCGTTTTTGCTTTATCACCATCAAGTATTCGTTTTTCATATTCGAAGGAAATTCTCTTATTCATCGAAGCTTCTGAGAAGATGATTTTTAATCTTGTTTTTAACAACGGCTTACTTCGCTCGGTAACGGATGAGATGATATGTCCGCATCATCCAATCTTCCAATTTGTTAGCTTCTTCATTTGTTTAGTCCAGCTTAAGCATATCGTTTCGCTCGAATATGTTTGATTCCTTTTATCACAAAGCGCACTATTATGACGAGCTTTGTAGTAAAATATTTTCCCTTTCTTTTACATTTCTCGTCTTGATGCTTTCTTTTCGAATGATATATTTCTTCTTCTTGAATCATCTCATTTAAGTATTCACTGTAGAACATACGTGGTATTCATTATTCTATGATTTAACTACAAGATGTGCACAGTTTTTGCTTGCTTTCATCTTTCTTTATCGTAAGATAAGGAATCTCCATTATGAATGGTTACTAATGCTCAGGTATAGGTTCTTAGATTCTGCGGCTTAGATAAAGTTGGTTTCTTGTTCGTATGGGTAAATGAGAATTAACTTCTTACTTGTTCATTGACGTTGATAAACTTTCAAGAAATTTTCCGAGTTTTGATATTCATCATGAGCTATGAACAGTTTCTTGATGAATAATGACCATGAGCTATAAGATTTTTTTGATAATATGCTCAGTATTTGCCAAATATACATTGTAGTAGTCGACTTTCGATTACGGTTTCAATACTAGAGTGCTCTAGATTTTCTCCTAACGCTTTTAATTGTCGATAATTCTTTCTATTTTCTTAACTGCTTCAATCCATTCTTTTTCTTTTCGTTTGAATTATTGTGATTCGTTGTATAATAATTTAGTAATAGTTGAGAAATTCTCTCCACATTTCTTGATCAGCGTCTTTTGTACGATCTCATAATTTTCTGGCGCTATATCATAACTTTTGCGGTTTGTGACGCCATTCTCTTTAGGTAGGAAATTAATTCAATTTTTGAATTTTTGGATTTCTGATTTTTTTTTTTTTTTGGATTTTGGCTTAGGAATGACTAAAGTCACTCCAGAATTCTCGCCACTGTCGTGGGACATCACTGAACGTAGGCGAGGACAAAATTGATTTAAAGAGTCGACTTCGGTGATGCCGTTAGTGACATTTGAAGCAAACTCGGAATTTGTATCAATTTCTTTATTTCTTGATGAATCTCTTTTTTCATACCTAGTCAATGTAATGATGGCCTCGTTAGCTTCGCGTATTAATTTTAAGATTTCTCGTTTTCTTTCATATTTTTCTTCCTCCTCTCTTTTTTTTTGTCATGGTAAGAAATTTCTGCATGTATTCGACGCAGTTATCGTTTGCTGATTCGATTGGCTTGAAACACATTCACTATGGCAAGATTTTCTCTTCGAAAAGTGTCCTTTGTTTTCATACATTTGAAGTCGTTCATTTTTTTATCAAACTTGAACCGAAGGATTAATTTCCAATACTTTTACTTTGTGAAGGAGATTTACCAATCTCTCTTTCATGGGTTTTGTTGCTTTTCGTTATTGTGTCATAGTGTTTGCCTCATCTCGAACCAATTAATACAGTCGCGAAATTTTGTTTGTTATAAAAAACAAACCCAACTGATATATTATAATTGAGAGGAGCCGAATAGTGATGTGGAAGAACAGTATGAAAAGCAGGAATAAGTATCGTAGTTGGAACAAGAAACTCAAAGTGAGAAATATTACGAATAATTTGAAAAACGAGCTGGAATAAATGTAATATTTTAAGATATACTATGACATTTCTATAGAGTTTACATGAATGGATTATTACAACAAATTAACCAATCAGATTATTAAGAATTAAAAATAAGTAATAGTGTTTATAATAATATTGGAATGTTATTAATTCTGCCTGTTTACAAAAAAAATGGTCTAACATGTAATTCAACATAACATCTATTTAGGTCAGTAAAGCTCTCGGTCCATTGGTAATCGAAAGAAAAGTACAAACATACCGTAAGCACAGCCATTCCTGCAGTGAAGATCGTACAGATAGTCGTCTTGATAACTGCGATCTTCATTGTTTCGTTTTTTTCTTTTTTTATGCGTTGCTTTCTATAATCATTGTTGAATGAAATTTTTTTCATAGCTAATATGCATGGCTCATTTATTGATTAGAAAGGCTCAGCCTAGGTTTTTTTTTCTTCAAACGAGATTAGACAAGACTAGGGTTTACTGTTCTAGTTGGGTTAACTGTATGCAATGTATTTGGAGACTTGTAAATTTCTTTTGTTTTCATTTTCATTTTTGATCTTTTTAAAAAGTTAATTTATTATAAAATTTCTCATATTTTAATACTATTATAACAGTTTGAGAGAAAAGTATGTTTCGAGACATATCAACAGAACGTTGATCATTTAACTGATAAAGATAAAAGGAGCTAGGAAGTTAACAAATTTTTCAATTAAATGATTTTTATATAATAATGAAACTAACACTTATATTTGGATCTTTGGTCAGTCGCTGTACATCAACAATTTTTACTAAAAGATAGGCTATATAAGTAGTCTATAAGTAGTCTTGAAAATATAAGTAGTCTTGAATAAAAAAGCCTAGCGCAATACCTCATGAATTTAATTACACATATCTTTTGCTATCTCATACTCTTCCTTATCAAATTCAGCGAATTATATGATTGATGAATGAAGTTCCACTTAAATGAAGTTACCATAACAACAGTGCAAGTTTCAATCAATAGCTATAAATAGAACTTTAAAAGTCGAAGTTTTAATTCCTTCAGAAGGAGGAAAGAATTTTAATTTCTTCTTTCAAAATGTTTAATCAATTTTACATAAAAGTTAAAGTAATGATGATTCTTCTACTAGCTTCAAAGCTTTTCAAATGAAATGATGGTTGTGATTTTTTATTTATTGCAGCAGAGGAAAAAAAAACCAAATATAAATGGTTTAAATTTCTGGATTAATAACAGCGAAAAATTTTATCTTAAGGAACATTGTGATAATATTTATAAAATTTCAAAAAAAAAAAAAATTGTTGAAGTATTTAGTACTACATAGTATGAAATTATTTCGTTTATCACAAAAGTATAGCGGCAATTTATAAATTAATATAGCAGATGAATCTTTACATCGCTAATCGATTAAATAAAAAAAAATAATTATCAGTAGAGCAAAGTAGAGAAATTTATAAACAATAAATTTATTTGGAAAAATTATTCATTAGATACAGAATTATTGACATATTATTCATATCATTAATTAGCGTTATCTTTTTGTCATTCTTTTCCGAATATTTATCTCAAAAAGGCAATAGGAATAAAGTTATCCCCAAATTGTTCTTCGTAACATCTAGAAATGGATATTCATTAACAAAACTTATGTTTTTAATGCAAACTTTATTTCACAGAAGTAAGGATTAAAGCATAAAACGAAATTAATAAAAATGAGCTAAAAACAAGCACAGGTCGGGTTGAACTAAAGTTAATGAGCTAAATTACGACAAACAAAGTTGAAAAAACTGTTATAAAGTTTTAAGACAGCTTATTATATCAAACACAATTATGATTTTGGTTAAAGTACAAATGTAAACTTCATTTAATGATAGCTAAGACTTTACTGAAACTATTCAACTGGCAATAAGAGAATTTCAAAAATTTTGGAGTTTCAAGAAATCTATAAATTTATATTTATAAAGTCACTGTAATAAAAATGTTTGAGGAAAGCATAATTTATGTTGTGGTTTTACTTTTAAAAACAATTTCTCCTAATTTACGAATGGTCATCTTTTTTAACGAAATATCTTAGTTCATTGAGATGATGTAAATTTTAAATTGCTATGATTATTTATTTTAGAAATTTCACGAAAGCGATTTTTCATGGTCGTGATATATGTCAAATATGCAGAATAAAAATAATAAATGATTAGAGAGGGTCAACAATCGATGTTGTCGAAATAGTAGAAGTTTAGAATTCGAAATAGAAATTATTTCTGTCAGCGATTTCATCAAATTTCATCATTTAATTCATATATTTGTAAATCCATTGCTTCAAAGAAAAATGCAAAATACAAAAAAAATTTTTTTTCAACTCAGATCGATCAGTTGACGATGCATAATCAGTATAGCAGAAATTCATTCAACATTAGATAAGTGCAACATTTGTGATAGTTGCAACATTTAACATGCATACAATTTCCTTTTCATCCACCATTTAAACATTTAAATCATTTGGAATCAATTTGTTGGAATCTTAAATTTGTATAATTCCACACTTGAAATCTTCGTAAAAGAAACTGCTGTGAGTCAAATACCAATTTTCAAATCTTTTTAATAATTTTTTCCAAAATTAAGAGTATTTCATAGTAAAATGAATGAATGGAATATGTAAGAATGAATCAATTGTTGATAACAATACAACTGAAAAGTAGCATTAGCAAAATAGATGCTAAATTTTAATTTGAACTGAAAACTCAAAAAATTCGTTTGAATTGTTCTTATTACATCAATCGCATGAATTTTTCAATTCTATATAGCTAGCATTTTAAATTTCAATTCCAGTATCCAGATATATGTATCAAGTTATATTATGCAAAAAATGTGTTTCGTCTTAGCAGTGATAGCTCTAATAACAATAATAACAAAAATGATGAGATTTGAAAAAAAAGATCACCTAATCACAGCTGTATTAGGTTTCAGGAAGATACGTCAAAAGTATTATTTGACTTTTAATGAGAATATTGGATATATTTTCAATGATATGAAAAAATATTTTCTAGTTCAAATGACAAAGAAAGGTCACGCGTAAACAACAATTATGGTAATAAATTAATCATCAACTTTTCGAAGAAAAAAATTGACAAGTGACCCAAAATACAAGAAAATCAAATTAATTTATTTCACTTAATGCTAAATTTCACTATAAATTTTCATCACTAACTCCTAGAATGACACATTACTCTGCTTGTCATTCTAAAAAAAGAGTAAATTATAATAACTTATGATCGTTCATGTCTTTTCATTAGTCTTAAACTGACATATAATTAAAATATAATGAAGTTCACTGTATTTGTAATAATTTCATAACTGCATTGATTTGGTAGATAAAAATAAACCGCTTAAAATATTTTTTGATCAAATTTACAATGAAGCAGAAAATTTATGTTTAAAAAACTTTCGTTTCTTCATTTCGTTACATTTTTTTTAATCACGAACTACGAACTTTTACAAATATTTAAAACGGATTGTGGAATCGTATTATTTAATAAAATTTCCCAGTCAGGAAATTCGTTTTTCACTGCTAGCTATGTGCAGACCATCTTTATCACTCCACAGCAAAAGCGCTTCATCAGACAGCAGTGGATGAGCTATCCGAAATGCACCTTGCCATAGATTACTTTGATTCAATAATAATTGCTTCAAAAGGTCATTAATATCAATATAATTCGAACCCACACAAAGATTCAGAATCCAGCGCGTACTGGTTTGTTTCCACTTCTAAAACTAATAAATATAAGAATTTCAATATAAAATATTGCAATACATTAAATTTGTTAAAAATATGCAAAATTGTAATTTACTATATAAAAATGCAATGATTTCACAAAGTATAGAACAATATATGCAAATTTATATTAGAATCAGCAAAAAAAATGTCGTACGATTAATACCATAGCGTATTTTAATGTAATATTCTATCTTAATTAGCTGTGCTAAGTTATCATAACTTATTTCGAGCAACTGGTGCATTTTTAAAATTTTCTCCTGCAAAGCAACATTGCCAAATTACTAACATCGATAGCTCGATAAATTCCATTTGTAGTTATTGAACTATTGTCTACTCGAAGCACAGTTTCCAAACATTTTGTAGCTTTGTCTTCCAGAAAATCGACTAAGAATTGGTCATCACCAATAACCGTCTGAGGCGTCAGAGCGAAAATGTTCAGGAAGCTAAGATGAAGAAACTCAGAAAGGAATTGTCGAGAATTATTTATATGACCATGATTACCGCGCAACCAAATGAGTGACAATTTCTGACATTCAATCAGTTGAAGAAATTGATGGAACCTAAAAGTTATTATAATTGAAATCAAATAGAAAACTGAATATTTCATTCATCTGTTTCTAACCAATTTAACTGCGCATGACAATCCTTTAATGCTTAAATCAGCTCGAATAAGTTTTATGTAGCCGCAAGTGACTTTTTTAACGAATAATTTCTAACTTACACTCTGCATTATAATAACAGCAATATAATAACAATATTCGTTAGTATTTGATTGGTTGCGAATTAAATAATATAATAATTCTGAGCTATTTATTGAAGAATCAAGATCCAAATATATTCAGATCACCTAATATTTAAGCCAAAGTGCAATTCAATTTAGATTTGATTTATCGAATATTTCCAATTAAGATTTCGAATACTTCAATAGACTTACTTTTCCGGCGATACATAATTCAATTTGCACATGCTTATTTCCACTTTTTTACATCGTATTTTACATGTTCCGAAAATTTCTAAAAGTCGATCAATGAAATGATCTGTAAATCGCATTTCAGTCAATTTCAAAAAATGAACATCCGCTTCTCGGAAGTATTTCGCTATTCGTTCGCATAACAATTTTGATGGTGTATGTTCTCGTTGCTTTCGCTCATCGTGATCCTATATAGATCAAGTTCAGAACAGTATCTATTTCATTTCATTTCTTTTAACTTATACAATAAGTCTTAAACAATAAGCCTCAAACAATAAGTCTCAAACAGTAAGTCGTTAAGGTATATTATCTATTATAATGCAGAGGAATTATCATTAAAAACAATTCCAAAATATTATTAAAAACCATTCCATACAATTGTTAAATATCTATATTTCATCTTACAGCAATTTATTAAATTAATTACTATCCTATAACATTGCTGCTAATTGAAGATGAATATTGTTATAAATTCATATAAAACTTATATAAATGATTTATGTGACTGCAATTAAATTTAAATTTATTAGCAAATTTTCCCAAAAAAGAAGAGATAATACAACAATATCAAATCGTTCTTTTTTTTGTCTACTTCTTGTAACAAATGAAATTAAATTCTTGTTTATTAATATAAAATTGATGTTGTTATATTATCTAATTTGTTAATTTTTATACAGCAAAGATGAAAAGTTCTTCTATCCCTTGCGCAATATCAAAGATTTCTACAGCTATAGCTCAGTTAACGAATTTCGGAAATCGAAGATTCAACAAAAATTCAAACCTAACAATTATTATAAATACTTATTCCGATTTTTTTTTTTGTAAAAGTTCATCGAAGAATGTCTTTTTTGCAATAAGTGTTGAAAGCATTTATGTATGACAAAGATGCAAATGTCTTTCTCATTTGTTTATTACTTTTTTTCAAATAAAATTCAATCTTGCAAAAATCAGGATAAATAGTGAGTAGCTTTGCGCCATTATTTAATGCAGCAAAATATTTCAAAAAAAATTCTAATATAGCCGTAAAAATTTCGAAAATTTCTGACAAAATTGTCGGAAAGAAAAATTGCTCACCTCCGTATGCCAATTACTGTCAATAGATATATTCGGCACTAAGATAGGCAAGCATGAGCTAGACGGAGAGGTTTGTCGCATATAAATGAGTAGATGAGGTAATTTTGCTGCAGAATGATGTTGTTGTTGTCGTTGTTGGTGTTGCTGTTCTTCGTTATTATCACTTGTTGTTAAAGTCCCGTTACGCCGCCGTTTTCCAAGGCGGGAAGACGGTCGATTTGGAATATGCTCGCAAAATGTCCAATTCTTTACAAGATTTGAACAACTGAAAGTGAAAAAAAATAATTTCCGGCACTTTTAATTTGATATAATAATTTAAAATATTCTTCGGGAAATCACCTTAACCGATTTCTCATTTCAAGTAAAATGAGTTTAAAGGACTCGCAGGCTCGGGTATTTTACTTTGTTCTTCTTACTATATTTAAAGATATAAATTTGATTTTGTTTAAATAATCAATCAGTTAAAGATGGGTTATGTAAGCAAGTCTTTAATCAGATAATCTAAGCCTATATATCCGCCATGACGAATTGTAGGATAATGTGGCAAAACTACATTATCCTACAATTCTTGATTAAATTTGTTTACTATTTTATATTTAACACTTCATGCCTGATTTTCTGATAAATTTTTTTTCTGATAAAATTTTTTTTTTCGATACTTTTTTTTTGAAAATTCTGATATTTCCTGATAAACGCGTCATTTCTATTAAAATTTGATTTGCTTGTCGTTCAACTCAAAAAAAAGTAACTTTGAAAAAAAAATTGAAATTGCAAATCTTATATCAATTTCATCAGTAATATTTACGTATACTAAACAGTTGTTTATGAATACTGTAAGGCTAGTAGATAGCTATGTGCTATCGTTTAGATTAGCTTGTACTTCCAACCACCGCTCCACCTCCTCCTACTATTCATATAGTTAGAATTGGCGCAGTTGTTTCGAAAGATTATAAATCAGATGTTGTTCAACATTCTTGGATTCCTTTATCTACACTTGTTTAGTATTTGTGCATAATTTGATGCAAGACATTAATTATCAGAAATGTCATTTAAGTTAGCTGTTAGCAATTTAGTGCACATTTTTTTTAACAATAGAAATTAATCTAACATTTCGTACTAAAATTTTAGTTTGCTCTTGAAGAAGATCTTTAGTAAATCACTATGAACAAAGAAATTCTAATTACTATCTACGATTTAATCTCGACTGTTTAAATAGTTGATGTAGAACATTGTCTCTAGAAGGCTTAGTAAGGCTATATGAAATTCAAACTAGTTACTGGTGTTCAAGCCATCTTACTTAACTGCCCAATAAGGAGAAGTATTTTTCGTAATGTATTTTGCATATTAAACATGCGTTCGAATGAAGTTCCAAATTTTTTGAGTATGGAACTGAAGCCGATACATCATGGGTCGCAGTTTTACTTAACTCAGTTTTTTACCTAACTATTAAAAGTTAATCCCAAAAGTAAGTATTACGAAACAGAGCACGATTATTCAGGAATCTAAAAAAAACCATGTCTTGATTGACAGGAATGACATTTTCTTCAATTTAATTTGGAAGTGATGCTTGAGATGCGATGCTTATTGAATGAAGCATGAAATGTACTTCAAGGTCAGGATGAACCGGGATTTGTATTCTCGGAGTTCGAGCATTTGTACGAGATGTTTTCTGAGTGAATGACTATTACGGTCAATCATTTCTTTCCATCTTCTGCAGACAAATCGACAATTGTCAACATCGTATCGTGGTAAATGCTTCAAAATATGCAAATGTATTTCAGGAGGTAACAACGATATCGCAAATGTTGTTCCAGCTCTCTCATCAACCTGTTTTAAACATATAATCATGAATTTGTATTCTTGTTAATTAGCTTTTTTTCCTAAATTCCTTCATTAGCAAGACTGAATTCCTATTCTACATGTCAAGTTTAGTCTAATTTCGTTAACAACACATTGGAAATTTTGGTAGCAAGGAATGATCAGCTGGAATAGCGGCGCTTTCAGATTTTTTCACGCAAGGAGCAAATTTAGCAATCCGTTTATCAAAAAAAAAAAAAACAAAAAAAAAACTTGTCATTACTCTAAGTGATATGTTTTTCTGTTTGCGCAAAGATATCCTTACCAATATATACCTGGTGATAATTAGATGATGTTGAAGAAGAGCTTTGGCTCATGTAACATGATCCTAAGAGAACAGTAGTCGACATTGCTACCTTAACCACTGCTTGCGAACCTTGCATAATTGATGTAGTTGAGGTTGATGAAATTGCTGTGGTCGCATATGATGTTGACGGCAGCTGAAAATAAATTTTATGTCATTTAGAAGTGTCAAATTTGATTTGTTAGTTGCAACAGATATATTCATTTAATTTCAATTTGGATTTTAAGATATAACTCTTCCTTGCTTTCAGGAGGGAAAAAACTTACAGTTTATTCCGCTTTTTCGGATAAAATTTTACAATTATTGAGAAATATATTTCGAAAATTAGAAAGATCAAAATTGAATTATACCTGTTCAGCACAAACGTCGGCTGTCATTGGAATTGAAATCAAACTGCACACTTAGTAAATAGATTAAGGGATGGAGCAGCTGGAAAATGAATAGGGTGTGAAATTTCGACAAAATAGCTGACGATGACGGCAATGATGGACTGGTATTGAGAGAGATAAATTATGGAATTTATTTTTCCATCACTGAGCAAACAGCTAAACAATGATGTGGTGCTTCTTTAGTTTTTTTTTTTCTTTTTTTTTTGAAAAATAAATACGTAAACCTGAAAAGAAGAAAGTTTTATTAACGATAGTAAAAAAACGTTTAATTTTTCATAATACAACAAATATACGAATGAATCAAACTCATTACTTAATTAGATCATTCTACGATCACGTAAGGATCATATACGTTATAGTAAATTGCTTAAAAAATTACTAAATGAATGATTGAATGCAAAAGTTTGTTATAGCTTACACGGTTGACAATTACTGGAAAAAAAAGCATTCAACGAATTAAACATTTAGCATTTAGTAAGCTACGATATAAATGTATGACATTATCGATTTGTGCTGACCAAATGAATGAATTAAAGATGCACGAAAGATGGAAAATTATTCTAATAAAAATGAATGGAATTGACCGAACTGATCAACTAATCATTTTTTTAAAGATCTCATCAAAAAGCATTCATTTTACGAAGTGTGAGAAGCTTACCGGATGTAAAAATTACCAATAGGATGACGGTTTTATGACAAATAAAAAAATAACATACCGTCTCCATCAGGAAATGCACACACGAACACATACACACATATATATATTCATTGCAATGGGAAAGATGTGATTTGCGGGGGTACGGTATGGAATGGCTTGTAATGCGAAATTACCAATACTTGAACAAATTTAATTGTTATTGTGAATTGAATTGGATCAAATAAAGAAAGAAATACGAAATAGTTCTTGAAATACTAAACTGAGGAGAAGTTTCAGAATAAAAAAATGCTAATGAAAAAATGTGCAACATTTGAGAGACTGAATTTGTTAAAAATGTTCAATGATAATAAAATAAGCAACAGAATGATATAAAATCCATTTATCCATAATAGTATATGAAAAACAATTAATATTTTTAAAAACTTTTTTCATAACATTTGTATAATCATAGATATACAGTACTGTTCTTTCATTTTCTTTTTCTCAAAACATTTAATAAAATGGACAAAACAATGATATATTACTGAGAGGATGTGTTAGAATTCAATATAGTTGAAACATATATATATATGAATAAGCAATGGATAGTTTGAAAATAATTAATTGTGAAGAAACAAAATCTGTTGAATCTATTTGTTTAAAATTCAGATTTTCATGCAAAAAAATGAAGGATTATATAGCAGTACAAAGATTACATAATTTTGATTTCACTGAAAATTGATGTATGATGATTTATTGATGATATGATGAAATTGGAAAAATACTTTAACCATTTCAAATATTAAAGGATGACTTAGTTTAAAGGTTATAAATTCTTACTGAAAATTTTAAAATTGAAATTTTTTGAAGATGAAAAGTATTACAAAAAATTTAAAAGCCAATGTTAACATTTGCAATAAATCAAAATTTCATTTAAAACTGTCATCTGTTTCATTTTTTATGGGTAATGTAAACTTCTCCTACAAAAAACTTCTTTTCATTGTGTTCGTTTTTCAAAAAGGCTTAAATGTGAGATGTAAATAAAAAAAAAAAAAAACTGTCATATAAGTCGTGTAATAAATCATTTTCAGACCTAATATGAACGTCACAGCATTAATAAGATGACCTATGTTGATTTCATTCTATTATAAAAATGTCACCGTAATCGGCTTACATATACATGTTCCTACTATTCTCACAATAATCGTAACACATTAAGTACAAAATCGAATTTCTCATATTTCAAATGGAAATTTAAATTCAAACATAAGATTCCTTTTATTTTAACAGTTTAATAGATATCAAATAGAAATAAAGAAAAAACTTAAGTATTTGCTTTATAATATATCCAAACGCTTATTCAGAATATTTAAAATTAAAAGAAGAAAGTGTCAACTACTAATTACTCAATATATTAAAACTTTTAACTTTAACATTAAAATAGAATTTATTTATACTAACACTAAATAGTATTTCTAGATTCAATTTTAAGAATGAATAATTTAGTTCATAAAAATTATTTTACATCAACTAGCACTTGAAGCACTTAAGCCTTGATAACCAACTTAATTCGTAGAAAGAAAAAGATAAAACTTAATTCATACGAAAGAAAAAGATTCAAAAACCTGCATATTTAATCATGATTAGCGGTTTACTTCCAGTAAACAAGTTAACAAGACGGACTTGCTTCTGTTTTAACTGTTATCAGTAGATATAGACTCATCAAGAAGCTTATCTTTAAAAACTTTGAACTTCGCTGTTTATCTAATAAGACTTGTAATGATAAATTACAGTGTCTAAAATGTTAGGGTATTTTCCTTGACATTTGTTACAATCACAATTAGTGAAATGATACGAAGGACACGAGCATTATCTTTACATTATCAAATTTAGAACAATTAAACTACTGAAAAAACAACGATTACAATATGATTTTTATTTAGATACCATTTCAGTTAATCTGAAGTATTAATGACTGGAATTGTTCAGATTGTCTGACGGAAATAATAATTAATAAAAAAGAAATTAATGAAAAAATAAATTAAATCATTCAAAAATGGCTTTAGAAGTAGCTGTTGTATCGTTGCCAATAGATTGAAATGTTTTTATGTAAAAAAAACTTTAGTGCAATACAAATTAATGAAAGATTTATTATGATTAAAATACGATATTCAATGAAATAATTGAGCGCTTGATATAATTAAGAAATCAAAAATATAAACTATTATGTGCATGAAAAGTTAAAATTGAAAGTAAATAATTGACAACAAGCTTACTGATTTATCACATAACAATGTGATTTGCAAATTGATTATTGTGGTTTTATTTTGCTAATTAATTTTTACTTGTAGGAAATTATGAAAAAGATTTTTGCTATTTATGCTTAACTAGAAACTTTCCAAATGGTATTATGCTGAATGAGAAATATATTTTCAACTTGAACAATATTCAATCATTTTCCATCATCAAATCATATCAAAAATGATCATCTTTCAATACTTTTGGCTAAATGATAGCAAAAAAAGTTTGATCAACAAAAAAAAAAAAATTATAATAATTACATTTAAAATAAACAGAATAAACTTTCAGGAATTTTGAATGAATTATAGCAATAGTATTGAAAGTATGCACTTAGCTAGGATGCACTTTATTCATCCCTATTTCTACAACCAAAATATTAAGGCACGAACAAATTTGTCCAACTATCCATCCATACATCCATAAACACAGGCATACACACATATACATATACACACAACCGTGTACATTCAGTATCGTCAGAAGCAGCTGATGAATGCTCCGCCTTACATCGCTGAAGTAATCCAATGGACGAGAAAGTAGAAGGAGGAGTTTGTGTCTAGGCCTATTCATGAACAGGTAAACATACTTCCTCTAATCCTTAAATTTATAACTTTGCTAGACAGATTAATTTTATTAATAAAAGTTAATTTCTTTAAAAGATTGATAAATTTTGAGCTTTTGATTTTTTTTTTTAAAACTTAATTTTTAATTTTAAGCAGTTTAATGAAAATTTTATTACTTATTGTATAAATTAAAGAATTAATAATAATCAAATCAATAGGGCTCTTTTTTTTTACAAATTTCATTTCTTTGCTGCTTATTATTATGCTCGTTTTTTTTAATCAACGTGACATAACTCATCATATTTTGTTATTTTGAAACGACAAAACAAAATATCTTTGAAAGTGATTCTTAAGATTCTGGAAAAAAAAAATCGAAAATATCGTTCTAATATCTTCCCCGATAGTTGCCAATAAATTACTTAATGGAAGATGATTGTTGCTCTTCTGACCTATTTAGAATTTGTACTTGCGCGTTATTCGAGTACTATGTAACTTCTGACATGTGCTACAACCGCAGAGATGATATGGGAGAATAGAATATACCTCAAAAAGATATATATCTATTTTTGTGTAAATCGAATGTACTTATTACGGAGCTAAGTATGCACATAAGTACTGGATAAGTAGTAATATCCGATTTGTTCTTGTGACAGTTACTGTTCACTTAACATGCAATCGCAATTGCAATCCTCTTGCATACAATGCTCATCAACTGAGTCATGTCATTTCTGATATAATTCAAAGCTTCCGGAATATTTCCTTGTAATGAATCCTATCAAATAATATCTTTGACAATCATTAATTGTAAAAGCCTCCTGAGAAAATAATATGACTAAGGAAAAGTATGCAAAAACAAATGAGACCTAGAATAAGAAATTTCTTTTTGTCACTTTCATTCTTTTCATCCAATTTCAATCAATTAATTAATTAATGACTAATTTTTGTAGGCATTGTGTTTTTTAAGAAATTTTATTCTAAGAGAAAATTTTTCAAAGATTGAAAATCCTTTTTTCAAAAAAAAATCGATTTATGATTGCTAAATTTTAGGGCATGCTAACGAATTATAGCAGAAATAATATTTACCATAACCTTTAATTTAAGATTTATGGAACCAGAATTGTTTGGATCGATTTAATTTTGCAAATTTCAAATCTCATGATATGATGTTGGAAATATTGGATTTTGATATCGCTGCACAAATGAAGAGAAAAGGGCAAAATGCACTACAGTTGTACAAATATTATTCTCATCTTGTAAAATAATTTGATTACTTTCATTTCATGTTTGCGCTGAAAATTTCATTTCCTCAAAGTAAGAAGTAAATTGTGCTAGTTTTTTTCTTAGTATAAACTAAAAAGTTTGGATTGGCTAAAGCATAGTTGGAATGATCACTAGATTAAATGTGCTTTAACATTTTTGCGGTAAAGATACAAAAATTTTTGAGAAAATGCAATAATATTCGAATGCAGTGAACCAACTGTTAGTAATTAAATGCTGGCCTGAAATCATCATCAGTCAAGTGACATCTAAAACATCTTTGCTGACTGATAACACTTAAAAATCGTCCGTCCTTGCAAGAATGAATCAAAAATCAATTAGCGCTGTATATATATATGTATATATGTGTATGTGTATGTTTATGCATTGTAAAAAGTTGTAGCTTTCTTCTTAGTTGGAAATCATCAATTGGTCATCATAATTGCTTAGCCATTTGCTATGGACATATAAATTTGATAAAGTACATAATGGCAGAAAGTGTTGTTATTTAACATATTCCAGAACATTGCAAACATTGTCAATTTTCTGTTATTTTCAAAAAATTTTCACTGAAATATTTTTAACTTTTTGAAATTTTTTCACGAAATATTTTTTTGTGTAAAAAAAATCAGATTTAAATTTAATATAGGGCGCCAATCACACGAAACATCCCGCTGGGGTAACTATTAATATTTGGACAAAAAAAAAAAAAAAAAAAAAAAAAAAAAAAAAAAAATTTAAAAAAAAAAA
>JARVGP010000415.1:0-46539 GCA_029876185.1 Mansonella ozzardi | reverse complement strand
TTTTTTATTTTTTTTTTTTTTTTTTTTTTTTTTTTTTTTTTTTTTTTTTTTTAGACGGTAACTTGATATAAAAGTGGTGAAATTGAGCAGATTTCGTTAATTGGTCACTCCAGTAAGTTCATCCAGATTTTGAAATGCATTTTCTGGGTGCATTATGACATCAAAGCGAAGTTTTTACTAGAAGTAACTTTGATTTTATAGCTTAATGTGCAGAAAACTTCTTTCGTGTTTGGAAATTCTCTTGTATATGCTGTTACACTTAATATGATTCCAAATAGTGATGTATTTCGTTCGGACCCAAATTCATCAAGTTTATGAATCTAATTGCCCATTTATCCGAACATTTCTTCGAAAATGCTCAAACTGTCTTCATTAGTTATTCAGACTTCCTTATTCAACTGTTTTCTCAGTTTCCATTACTATGTAAGTATTCACAAGACAAGGAGCAATGCTTCTTCTATAAATGCCTGACATGATAAGCAGAAGTAGGAGCAACTAGAACGTTCAGCTAAGCTAAGTTTTATTCAGAAATATGTCGATCTTCTCGAGAATCTGCAGCGAAAGGTATAATTTTAAAGTATGAAAAAAAAATGTAATACAAAGAGTAAACATGCTTGCACTGCCGTCATGTTAGAATTACTTTTGATTTCAATCAGATTGCAATTTATATGGTGAGAACAGTAGTATAGTTTATGAGGCTAATGAAATGATAATTTGTAAGTGTATTACAATAATAATTGAAGAATGATGGAATTAGATTCAGGAAGAAATGATTCAGAAATTATAAAATTCGATTGTTTTGAGCGATAGAGGAGAGGGAATGTGGAATTCTCGAACAAAGTAAGAGTAGTACAAAGCATCCGTAATAACTCATGAGTTGACTTATATAGGGAACTTTTTTACATATTGGTGAAATTATTTACACTAAGTTTAACCAGTTAAATTAAGGGAAGTGATAAACAAGCAGTAAATTAAAGAACACTAAATTTGATAAGTACACAGTAGTCATACTTACTTACATTGAAATTATTTTTAGCTTATGTCAGTTTTTGCGAAAGCATCATTGAAGAAATCATTGACCACTGAAAGTATCACTGATAACCCACTTCAAAAATACAATTGATCCTATTCACTAGCTCAAATTCTACATCATTTCAAAATTCTACATCTGATCCGTATTTTATGTCTACATCTGATCCGTATTTTATGTTTCAAGCAGTGATGAATAAGAAGATAAATAAATCCTTAAGGAAAAAAAATAAATAAATAAATAAAAAGATAAATAAATCAAAAAGGAAAATAAATCCTTAAATAAATCAATGCTTTTGGTGCTTGTCGTTTTCTTCACCTTGCTTCATTGCTTGTCACAATAACTGGCACTTTAGTTTTTGAAATATTTTCACACAATCCTTTACGATGCTACCAAGATGCCAATTTCAGCAGTACTTATCGCACATCCTTTATAAAGTAAAATTTCCCCCAACTTGAAATCACAATCAATTTGCCTACATCAAATTTCGGAAAAATTTGAAAGAAGTTCCTAGAGAACTCACGTTTTTTTCTGTATCAAGTAGACTCAGGTATTAGGCTTACCTGTTTATGTTTCTGAAGTATTCTTAACAGTCCCTGTTAATAAGTTTGCCCTATCTAATATCATGTCCACTTTTCGGTTCATCCACTATCTCCACTGCAACCTTCCGAAAGTTCTAAAATTTGAGATTAGCATAAAACATCTGAATTTAATGACTGAAAACTTGCATCGTAGCTACCAAAAAATTTGTTAGAAATAAAATTGATTAAACGAAGAAGCAAATGAATGCTTATTAACATTATGCTCCATTACACGAGAACTTCGTGTCGCACCATAGAACTTTAAAAACTACATAGTTAACTTATAAAATAAGGTGAAGTAGAATAACTTATGCTTGAAAAAGTTTATCTTGAAATGATGAGGTCCATTTAGAAGACGAATCAATTAGAAGATTCGAATCTCTAAAGAAATGGTTATTTATTTTTGTAATTAGCCGATCAGTGGAAAAAAATTGTTGGCAATATGGTATATAATGATAAAATCCAACATATTTAAATGCCAAATTTTGCTTGGATTAGTCTTCAATTACACTGAAAATATAGCCTGAATTTACTTGACAAATATTACCGGCCGGAGAATATAAATAAGTCAAAACATCAGCCATTGTTCTAACACAACCTTTCGAATACCCTTGCCATCTGATGTTTCAAATATATCTCATCAATCTTATTTTTGTTGAAAATTATCGCTTCAACAAACAAAATTACCAAAGATATCTTAATCAAACTTCCTGTAGTTTTCTAGGTCTAAATTAGTAGAAACTAAACAATCGAACACCAACCAATAGCAGCATATTTGTATTTGACAGAGGGTTCCAGGATATGCTTTAGTAGTAATTACATTGCCGCCAGAAAATTTCCTGAATTTTGACAATATATGCTTTCTTTTATGTGCAAAATGTATGAAGAAAAGTAAATAGATATTTAGGCCGAAGCTCTGCAATCATTTCTATAAAATATGCTGACATTCAAATATGAATTTCAAATTTTTGAATAAAAATTAGATTTAATAATCGAATTGTGGTGCGGGGACGCACCCCAATGCTCTTTTTTTAGTAACACTGATAAGCATGCAGAACAAAAGGTGTGGTCTTAGATAGTTGGTAAATACCTGAACAAGACTGCATTTTACAAGTACATAGATAAAGAATTATAGATTGGAAGGTTCTGTATGCTTAGGATTTAAATAATGAGATAATAAAGAGAAACGGCTTGCAACATACAGTACGGCTTTGTGTATTACTGTGATATGATGATCTGAACTTTGAGAAAAATTTAAATATTACCATTCATTGCATGCTAAAAAATTATTTTCAATGCATCAGAAATTTATATAAATTATTCAATTAAAATATTGAAAGTTTGCTTCGATTTTTTCCGACAATATGAACTGTCTTTATATCCTCAGTAAAGACATAACGTGTTCTGTCAAGGAAATGTGCTTTTCTATCATGCTCATTGCTTCCTCCACCGATACAACAGTCCCATACATTTTGATGCGAACATAGAACAATTACACTCAGTGATACACCCATCAAATAATTTCATTTCCTGCATTAATAAAGTCGCATAAAATCGTATTTTGAAGTAGTATTTCTCAAAGAATTTTAAAATAATCGAACCTTTTCTTCTTTACTTCCTATTATTGTAGCAACCATCAATATATTAATTTATAGCTTCCAGTAAGTAATCTTTCCGGTCAACATTACAATTTTGTTTATATTTTGGATAGTTTTGAAGTTCAGATATCAGAGACGTTATTTATCTCACGATTTGCAACAGTATCTTTCTTCCGGACTACCTACAACATTTTTCCTGTTAAGCATCAATCGAAGTCATTAATTTCTTTGTGGTTTTTTTTTCTCAATTTATAAACGCACACTAATAATAGTAATCAGTAAGAATTGAAATAAATTATAAATGATAGAGCTGTTCCAAGGATAACGTTGTCGGTATAATATTCCAGCAACATTTCATCGTTACTAATTTATCAGGATTAATCACTATTAAATAAATGCTAAACTAAGTGTTTTTAATGAAATACTATTAGAAAAACTATTTCAAACTTTGTAGCACTCCGAAATGCTTTACATTTAAGCATATTGATTAATTCAGAATGAATGTACAGTTTCAATAAAATTTCCACTCTTGCAAACTAAGGAGAATCAAAGAGAATTGAGTACGATTGTGGATTCATCACATTAATTGAATGTAAAAACAGCAACTATTGAAGTGATCTATAGAATAATAATCAGACTGGTGTATTATTGATCAGTTTGCAATCGTTTGTTCATTTGTGGTGTATGCTGTTTCAACGGCACTGTTTTAGATGAACATCAGACGACGCCAAAGGTTATCTGCAGACAGAAATTATTTGCGAATTTTTGAATTTTTTTATTGAAAAATAGTTTCCAATGAATCTATATTGGATTAAAATTAAATGTACCAAAATGTTTTTATTATGTAGCTGGCTGATGCTTGGTAAGTTATGCTTACATAACTTGCGCATAGCATCATGATTTTATAATTATTAGTGGTTAATTAAAAATTAAGTAGCTATTAACTACAACAACAAGAAAACATTAATCAAATTTTATTAATTTCAATATCTTTCAATTTAATTTTTTGCAGTGGAAAAAACAAAGAAAAAGCTCTTCTTTTAGTTATTAATCACAGTATAGCCGAATACCATGGTCCATAAGTTCTTAATATCGAGAACTGTAGTGGTCTAATCGAAGTGTGGTTTGAGTATCAGTTAAAAATAGATCTGTTTCAGCCTTACTTCTATATCTGTTGTCAATGTGATTTGACATCTGATCTCTTTTTTAAATTTAAAGTTTAAAATAAAAATTTTTAAGTTTTTTCTATCGATACCACATATATAACTCTAATAATTGGAAATCTAAGCAAAAATTCTATGAATTCGTTGTTTTTTTATTATTTCCTGCTATCACACCTTCAATTACAGAATGTATCTAAAAAGTAACAAATATCAAGAGTGTAAAAAACTTTCAATTAATTTTACCTCACCTGACACATTCATTATTATTATTTGAATAATAACAACTTGTCGTGTGACAAAATTTGCTCGACTTTTTTTTTTATCGTCAACATGTTTCTCGTCTTGTTTTTTCGAATTTCAAAATCATTCCAACACTTTTTCTGACTCCGCAACTGGTAAAAAAAGCTAGTAGAATACCAGAAATGAATAAAAAAAAACTGTTTTTATGGTTACGCATGTGCACCAAAACGGAAACCAATAAAAAGCAGCTTAAAAAAAAATTATTTTTTATGGTTTGCAAAATAATTTGACATAAATATATTTAAAGTGACTCTCAGTGTAAATTATGACCTTTCAAATTTCTATTCATTTAATAATTTACTTTAAGTTAACAGTTCTAAATTATTTAAATCTATGATATTTTCTCAAAAAATCTTAACAGAATGATACATGTAACTGATTTATCTTTATGTCGCGTTTAATGTCTTGAACAAGCAGAATTATTGACATGGCATTTTAGGCTTTCATAGAGGTAGAGATAATTTGATATTGGTTTTCTGATGCTACTTTTCTGATTTAGTTTCGCTCTACGCTTCAACAATGTTCAAAGTACTATTTGATGAAAACTATTAATGAGAGCTATTTCAGATTATCATTTTATTTTCATCATTCATTTATATCCCTTTTAATTCCGAAATATCTATAAAGTTTCCAAGTTCCACTTCCTGTCACTTTGATCTGATCGCTTCTAAGTATTTAAATTTTAACTAATTTACATATATTAAAACTACTTTGCATATATCAAAGTAGTTAAGCTTAAAATGCCCAACTATTTTAATCTCTGAGTTTTTATCCATCACTCCTTCTTATGATATTTTTTCATTCATAAAGAATCATTTTAGTAATGTGAGCTACTGAAACTTAACATACATCGCTTTTCTCTCAGTTTTGCGTTTGTTTCTGTTCATAATGAAAGGGCTTTACAGAAGCTGATATGTTTTAGACAGTTACCAAGAGTTGTGTGAACAGAAATTTGCTAAGTGGAATAATATAATGGTAGGGATTGAAATTGAACAGAAACATATGTCGGAATCAAATGATCCAAAACAAGTTGTCAGCTATTCTTATTCAATCGAAATCATTAGAGCAATGAAATGGCAAAAAAAAAAAAACTACTGTAAGTATTGTAACAAAGATGTTGATTTAGTTTATGTTTCAAAACAAACGCATCAAAAACAATCAACCGAGAGAACAAGGTTGAATAAGTGGATTGGGCATTGCGATAAATGAAAACGAAAACGAGGGATGCTTCGCAAGCCATTCTCAAATAAACTTGTAATTTTTGACATCAGCAAAAAAATGCGCCGAAATTTTCGCCAAATTTTTCAATTATTTTCTATCTAATAAATCTAATTGGTATAGTACTCTATTTTGTCTGACATTCCTTCCATAACTGTAAAACATAAAATTCTTCACTGTTTTATGTGTTTGCAAAAATACATTTATCTGTAAAGCATTTTCTGTCATCAATCTGATTTACGGCAATATATGGCGACATTTCAATGCATGTTCAGTTGATTTCTCCATTATCAATATTGCAATCAAATGTCATAATTCTTCGTCGCCGTTGATTCAGTCATGTGATAATCTTCTTCAAGCATTTTAGTTTTTTTTTTCTACTTTGTTTAAATTTTGTGTAATGCATTATTCTTGACTATTTTCTTCTTTTGATCAATTTCAAAACTTTTTAAATTCACTTTTAGTTTAAATTGTTAAAAAAACCGCCCACTTGACAAAATCGAAGTTACGCTGAAATTTTTCAACTTAAGTTTTTGTTTTACTGAAAATTGGTTGCTGTTAAAATTTCTCAAACAAAAACAATAATTCTAAGTTACTATTTAAAATACTTATCAAGTTTGTGAAATCCGGTTTATTTGAATGTCCTAAACATTCCACTATTGGCAAAAAAATAGTAGTTAAAAATAACATTAAAAAAAATAGCATTTTCATTGCCTTGAGACATACTCCATGACTTTCAACTTTTTGCATTGGGAGCGTCCCATTTGAACATGAAATACATTGCATTTTGCTTGCTTGCGATTCACTGTTAAATTGAAAAAGATTGTGCCTTTGAACTGATCAAAGCATAAAGTTCGTTGCAAAGAAATCAGCATATGGCTCTCCTTTCAGCATATAACTTCCCCCAAAATTCAATAACTCATTGCTGTGCACTGCTCATCGTAATTATAAGCTCTTAATTTAATCCCATCTTACACTTTTTTTGGATTTATTACACCTATCGAAAGAAACTTTTGATAGTTCATTCATTTTGATCCATTTTTTCACTTTTTTTTCTTTTTTTTTCAGTAAATTAATCGGTTGGTTCTTTATTTGTTTACAGATTTAAAAGTTATTTAAAAAGATAGTTCATTCATCTATCAAAAGTTCATTCACTCAATACTTTGTATCCTTAATTATTGGGATATTTTTTATTCATTTCATACAGTCAGTTGATTTTGTTTAGATTTAAATAATAATGTTCACATCTTTAATCCAGGAATGTTTTTTAATACTAATTATATTTACAAATATTTTCAGGAACTACATGTGATCTTATTATGAATCAAAATATTGTTCTATTTTGTTTAGTTACAGCAGCGAATTTTGCTGAAGCATTAGAAAACGGATTAGCTAGGTTTGTTTATTCTGCTGCAAAGGCGATACTTAGAATCAGCTTAATCAGGATCCTCTCATGCCCTTTCGAACTGTTTTAATTCTGGCTAACACAGTATACTACAGTTTTCCAAGTTCATTTTTTTTCATTGATTTCTTTCCATTCATCCTTTTCTCCTTTCAAAAATGTAGCTAATAAAATGTGCTTTGGTTGATCTTAGTTTCAAACTTCTCTGTTTCTCGAAAAACTTCTGCATATTAAACATAGACTTAATATTTCTCAAAATTCATATTTAATTCTTATTTTAGGACACCACCTATGGGATGGATGTCTTGGACGAAGTTTTATTGCCAGATGGACTGTGTACATCATCCTTTTACATGTATCAGTGAAAAACTTTACATGAACATGGCTGATCGTATGGGTAAGTTGTAAAGAAAATTATATGATCTGTTATTTAATAGGAAAATGTCCTTTGCAAATCTTTGCAGATAAACAAAAGAGATTTAAAAAAATAATTTCAAAACAGCAAAATTAAATCGCTGAAGTCTACAGATAATTTTCGACTATTATTGTATATCTTGAATTCCTGTGATTCTGTATTCAGTGGAATCTAATAAATTGGAAATTCAATTTAGGGTGGGTAGATCAAGTTTCGCAACAAATGATAATTGCCTTAACATTTGGGTAAAAGGTTCGCATTTACGAAAAAATTTTATTCGTTTATGTATTCTTATTAGGAAAGATATACTGTCCAGATATCGTCATAGTAGGATTGGATCAGATTCTAAAACTGTTCCCTAATTTTATGGTATAAGAGATTATTTTATCATGCACTGTTTCAGTAGAAGATGGTTATCTTCAGGCGGGTTATCAGTATGTTCATATTGATGACTGCTGGATGGAACAGAAGCGGGATCAACATAATCGTCTTGTTCCGGATCGACAGCGTTTTCCAAACGGAATGGCTGCACTTGCTGATTATGTTAGTTTGCATTACAGCTGTTCGCTATTCGGATATTAAATAAATGAAAAGAATGAAAATGCAAGTTCGTAAAAGCACAATTACAAAAGACATTAAAGTTTCAATGACGATGAGCCTTTCGTAAGAAGACTTGGATTTAATGAAGCAAATACAAAAAAGTAAATTTGCATTAATTCACGACTCTTGCTTTTAAATAAGGATTTGAAATTTTCAAAACACAGATGCATCAGCGTGGCCTGAAATTTGGTATCTATGGAGATTATGGGACAGCCACATGTGCTGGCTTTCCGGGTAGTTATCAACATACAAAAATAGATGCAGATACATTTGCTGAGTGGCAAGTTGATTACCTCAAGCTCGATGGTTGTAATATAGACGTTGATCTGATGCCGACCGGTTAGTTTATCATTTTATTGCATATTGAATATATTACAAACTGAAAACCAGATGAGCTTCAGGCATCAGATCGTTTTTTTACATTTTATAATTGATGTGGAATATGTGGATTCCTTCCAGAAATTAGAACTTCAGTTTCTGATAAATGTATTTCTGATTTCTGATATACATAATTTTTTTAATATAGAAGGATCATGCTTCATAATTTATCATATACATCTGTTTCTGTTTGGCTTGGATAATTGGATGGCAGTTATTGCAACTAACAATTGAATAATTCTATTGTTTACATAGGCTACGCAGAAATGGGTCGAATGTTGAATTTAACCGGTCGACCTATAGTCTATTCTTGCAGTTGGCCTGCTTATCTCATTGATCAACCTCAGAAGGTTATTTCTGCGATCATAAAATAAATAATTTATTTCTTTTATAGTTTATTCTTTATTATGTCAAAATCGTCAAAAAAATATAAAAAATGACACGAAAATATCTTTTGATAACGTTTTTGTTTAGGTTGATTATCACTTAATTGGACAGTACTGTAATTTGTGGCGTAATTTTGACGATATAAAGCGTTCCTGGAATTCCGTGAAAACTATCATTGATTATTACGATCACCACCAAGACAAACATATTCCTGCACAAGGTCCAGGGAGATGGCACGATCCTGACATGGTTTGCTCCTTACAAATTTAAAGAAGAATTATCATTTCATGCTTGATTTACTTCTTTATTTGACCAGTATATAAAGGAAACAAGAGGACAATTATGATAGTAATAAAATGCTACTGTCAGTTCAGATGTTACCATAATTTCTAAATCTGGAATAAACAAGAACATCATCTAATTTATATATTAAAATCGCATTCTCTGGATGAATTTAAAGAATTTTTGAAATTTCAGATAATTGTAGGAAATACTGAATTAACCGTAGATCAAGCAAAAGTGCAAATGTCTATATGGTCAATCTGGTCATCACCGCTAATTATGTCCAATGACTTGAGAATGATCGCTCCCGTCTTCCGGGACATTTTATTAAATAGACGAGTTATTGCCATTGATCAGGATCCACTTGGCATCATGGGACGATTGGTTGCTAATGTTGGTATATTGTTATACAATCATGGTTCACACTCACACATTTTTTCACTTATTTATCATCCATCGAATTTCATTTTTCTTCTTCTTTCCATTTTCTTATTATTTCCATCTTTTAAGATTATTTCAGCAATTTTTTCAGCTCTAAGCAGTTAAATGAGCCTAATTTTCCAAGGTAGTACTATTAATATTCTGTTACACTAACTAGTTTGCCGTATGTTTATGATAAAATCATATTTGCATTTAATGATTTCAATAAATCATTAAGACCAAATTAGTTGAGAAGGAAATACTTTGCTACTTTGTATCAACAATATTTTTTAGACGACTGATTCTGGCATTTACGTGAAACCCGTAGTTCCAGCAATAACATCAGCTGATCGTTACTCTTACGCTGTAGCTGTTTTCAATCGCAATCCGTACCAAAAAATAGTATGTTATTTTTTCCTAGTAACATATTTCAATTTAATTTTAACTTGGAAACAGCAATTTAAGTGACTCCTTTATTGAATAATTTGTGAACCTTCCACTTCCTTTTTAATCATTTACTGGATTATCAATAAAGGCTTAGGAACTCGAAAAAGATTATCCTATTAATCAGTATTCTACGCCGCCAAAAGTTTTAGAAAAACCTAAATCTCCGTTCAAAAACACTGAAGCATAATTTGCCTCATCTTGCTTTTGCACCTCCTTAATTGTTGGATGAATTTAATCTGATTTTTCCAATTTTCATTGTTTCGATTTGAATATTTATTACAGAAAGTGCATTTTGTACTATCGAAAATTGGACTCACCAATCCTAGTGGCTATTTAGTGCAAGATTTATGGAGCGGTGAGCATAAAGGTCTGATGAAACCTGACGACTCTTATTTCACAGTTGTGAATCCTACTGGCATTGATTTTTTCAAGGCAACACTACCAGATTTGCAAGAATGATTAATTTTTATTGTTTAAATTCAGGTTAAATATGAGTAAATAGCGAGTTTTTGCCAGAATTTCTTGAAATTTCAAATATAAAAGGACTAAACTGATTTCTTGATCGCGAACTCAAAAAAAAAAAAATTTTATGAAGCACACTGTAACGTGGAAATGACATAACATTTTTTATTATTTACTATATCTAATATTTATTAAAATTTTGGAAACCGATTTTCTGCATTACATTTTCATTTATTCTAAAACGTCAATCTCAGACAGCTAAAATATCTTCGATCAATTGAGATGAGATGAAAAAGAGTAAAAGGACTGAAACAGAAAAAGGATAAGGGATGTCATACTGTTTTCATATGTTTAATTCCATTTTTCACTTCAAAATTCATTTGACGTCAAAATATCAAAATTATCTGTCTATTTCCGAATAAAAAAAATATTCGAAAACTTCATTTTACACTGATCAAATTAAGCAAGCTAGATAAGCCAATAACAGAAATTAAAATAATACAAGCATTGAAATAAATTTTTCTTCTAATTCAATGGAAATTTATTAATGAAACTGTGGAAAAGATGGCCAAAGATGTATTTTACATTAACAAGGATAATTTCGGAATGAATTACTCATCAAATTTCTCACCTGAAAATGGGAATGTTCACAGTAATATATCAGAATTATCTAAAAAATATATTCTGCTTACATAGCCAGTAATAAATAAGAAAAGTTGATGATATGAAATAACATATGATGTTGATCAGACCATACTGTAAATGTTGAGATATGGAAAAAGGAAAAAAAAATGGAGAATTCATGAATAAATTAATTTCTAAACTAAGCAACATTTCCAATTAATTGATTCATTGTTTGTTTTTTAAGCTATTCTTGACGATAATACGTTTCTAATTAATTTATCTGATTTTTTTTTGGCTAAAATTTAATTGTCCAAGTGAGCATCTTTTAGTTTTTAAATTAAGCATAACAAATTTTCATTCTTTTGATTCATCAAATAATTTATTGAACTGATTAAACAATGCTTTAATTGGTATAATTAATAAGATAACTAAATTTCTCTGAATTACCACTTGAAACTATCAGTTTCACAGATCATTGCATACAATACCATAAGAAAAGAAGTGATGAATACTGAAACATGCTTCTGCTGTTGATACTGCTTTAGAGGGGAGGAGTTCCATGAATCGGAAGAGAAGAAGACATTTAGAAGGATAAATATTTTGTACTGTAAGTAGTAGTGGAGGAAATATGGCCTAGTGGCCTAGCCAATATAGCCTAGCCTGATACGAGAAAAGTAAAGGGAAAGGTAATGCGGGAAAAGCGGATCCGATGAATTCGTGGATTTATCCCTAAGGACGAAATGCTATAAGCTATAAAGAGAGGAATATATCAGGAACGTTCTTGCCAGTAAGTTTAAATTCAAATTTTGCTATTACATTCCTAAAAATCTCTCGTTTTCAATTATTCATCTGCTTGAAATATTTTAATTCAAAGTTCAAACTTTAATTTTTTTCTCTATAAACCATCATACATAAATCATTTCTTTCAGGTACTTAGATGTCAGTAATGGACATTGGTATTTGCACATACAAAACTATTCATTGAATAAATGGAGATTTTGCACGAATTTATCGAATTTGAATCTGCAATATGACAATAACCATCAGAAGAATTTATCAGCTCAGTATAATAGTGTACCATACATTGGTCCTAAAACTGGTTTGTGTTCCTTCAATGATATAATTTTCACTCAGATTTATTTCATCTTTTTTAACAGTCAAAAGCATTTTCTATAAACGAAATTGTCCAATTCGAATTAGAGTTCATTTCAGCACGTTGAAATTTGAATGCTTTACCCATTCCATGTCTTGCCGAATGTTTACTTTATTAACTTGTGCATAATAACCTTTTAGATGGTGTTATGCTTTTCCTAGGAGAATTATTTCTCACAAAACAGCTACTGTTTTTGATGGTTCTTAAGACATGATGTTAAACAAATGTAGCTGTCATCTTTTCAATTTTATCATTTATCATTCGTATTTTTTATTATTATCATTATTTATTATAAGGCAATTTTATCATCCGTATTTTTAAAAAAAAAAACATTTCTATATCAGTATATTATCTATTGAAGAAATATTTTTCTGAAATATATCATTCTATTTCTCAACAGGATGTTAAATTAAATTATTTTCTCTAGTTTTTTTTAGGACTGATAATGAATAATGGTTAAATTTGCCAGCAAGGTAGATTCGTATCTAAAAATACTTAAAATTACTTTGTAAAATCCATTTTACATGGAAAAAAAAACAAAGCCAAAGTTTAAAAATTCATTAACCAAAAATACCATGTCTTCGACATTATGAATGGTCAAGTAACCATAATTTTATTCCAGGGATTTTCCGAACGATGAAGGTTCTTATTCGTGTATAGATGTTCCTAGCCGAAATAAAATGAAGCAGAATTATCTTTTTCGTGACAAAATTTCCTATCTTCTCGATAAACATTGATCCTTTATTTAATAATTTTTTAAAACTATTACATGCTGAGAAATACAGTTGCTCATGTAATTTAGTTATGGAAATTTAGCTGAGGATTTACATTTCCATTCTATCATGCGGCATTTTGAAATTTTAAATTATTCGATTGCAGTTCTCAACTTCATCTTCAACTAGTAGATTCGCTAAGATCGGCATTGTTGAACTGTGATGTTAAAGTTTATTATATTTTTAATCTAAAATGTCACGTTGCTTTACTAGTTTTAAACTAGCTAACTTTCCATGACCTAAGATATCGTCTCATTTTCATTACGTTTCATTACATCTTATTATGTTATTATTTCCCAGAATGATTACATTTTGTTTGTTTCAGTTTTATTCCATTAAAATTTTTCCAGTTCTTATATATTTTAATTTCTATTTGTTAAGCAATACTTTATAATTTCATTTTGCATGCGGTACTCATTTTCGATATATATATATATAAATAAACTGGAAAAGTTTTTTGAAATATTCATTTTCGAATCACTTTTGTCTGTTTTTCGAAGTTATAAAATATGCCACGTGCGATAAATGCTTGTTTCAAGTTTGAGAATTGCAATTGCTGATTTTAACTCATTTTATTATTTGAAATAAATGAATGGCTTCGGGTTGGTAACATGAGATGGTCAGATTTCATTGTTACATAGTCTTTTGATTTGAATAAACGAGTTTAGCTCATTATGATTTCAAATAGTTAAATTTTTTTTTACACAAATTATGTAAAATAATATATATATATATATAAAATATAGTATGTGAGCTAAACTCATTATGTATCAGCTAAATTCAAAATACGAACTAAACTCAATATTAAATATAAATAATATATTTTAACATATATATATATTTTGGTGTGATTATGGGTCCGAGTCCAGTAGAACAGAATTTATGGGAACGACGTGAAGCTGACAATGATGGTGAGGATTTTGTTCTATTGTTGATCGTTCATAAATTTGGGAATTTTCATACTGTAATTAGTTTCTGTGCTATTAGAATCGAATGCGGGATTTTTATAAGTTTTGGTAAGAAGAAGACATAAGTGAATGTTTCTTTGATAGATGGCATCTTTGTAGCTTTACTTCTTTGTCATATTTGATAGCTTTATTCTCATTTAAGTTTAGATTGTTCTGCCATTGTTTGCTTATTTACTTACTTTGAGAAACAATGATTTAATTGAAAAATGTTGAAATTGAAATTGAAAACACAAATATGATACAGTAATCTTTCACGTTAGCGAAATCACATTTTTTGAAGGCGATTTGGAGGATGATAATAGTTGGGATGTTGGCTATGAAGTTGAAATGCATGGCATTGGTATCGAAGAGTATACAGACAGTGGAGGTATGTGTAAATTGTCATTGTCAAGTGGGTGTATGAAAGCAAAATAATTATGTAATTTTGCTGTTTTTAGAATTTAATTTTACAGCGCAATAATATTTAATGAAATTTAAGTTTAAAGATGAGTTGAGAGATTGATAAATTGTTACTACTACACATAAAATAAAACAACAGTCGCAAGCCTTAGTTTTAAAATTATTTAGTTTTGCTTCCGTTATAATTATGTTCATTTGATAAATGGCTCTTTAATGGAGAGATGGACTGTATGGAGAGGAGATTTGAAGATTTTGACAGTACTAATTCATTTATTGCATTTTACCGCTGCAGACGATTTAAATGAAACGAAATGGGATTCATGCGATGGGAACGATGAAAACCGTTATGATGGTTATCAAACTCTATCTGCTTCGGATAGCTCATCTGAGATTGAAAATATGAACTACGAACACATCAGAGCAGCGGTTCAGGAGGATTTCGGGGAGGTTAATCCACATGCATTTTTTTTTTTGCAGTGTTACCGTTTTGTTATGTTGAAATATGTGGTATGTTATAAATACTTTTCTGGTTATGATCTTTTTTTGAACAATATTTCAGCTTCTGAGTTCAGAAAATAAAAGTTCCGACTTTAAATTTGATATGGCGAAATCGATTGAGCTAACTGAAGGTATATTTTTTTTCAAATAGTTGCGGTTTATGAAACTTAATCTAACAAACTAGACAAAGGAAATGAAAGGATCCATATGGCCCAAATAGATCAGATATATAGAAACAGTTAAATAAAAGATGTATTCGGAAGTATTGAGTATCGTTAATAGCGAATCGTAATAACGATAATATAAGGTATGTATATCGTGGTGATTTTAAGAGTGAGGTAGTGCTGTTAAAATCACATTTACTCACTAGCTTCCAGTTTATTCACTATTTCAGATAAAATAGAATATATCAAGAAGGCGATGTCAACATTTATTCTTCCTGCTCCATTATGGACAAAAGGAATTGACAGTGATATTGAACTGAAGAAACTAGTAGAAAAACTGAAATCAAAATGAATAACATCTCAGTCTCAAATCTTTTTCTTCTATTCAATACTGTAGATTTTTGTAACATGTGCTATCTCTAAAGTTCTTTCTTGAATTTTATTTTTCACCATTAATTACTTATAACTATCTTTTGATTATATATATATATATATATAAGCCTCAGTGGAAAATAACAAAATAACATTATAACAAAATTACATTTATGGAAATAACAAGATTACGTTTGTACTTTTATATATATATTACTTTATATTTTATTTTATTATATATATACTAAGGACTCGTATAATTTAAGTGTTCGTGCAGTTCGATGTAATTGAACAGAAATTTGTTTTGCTTCATAAAAGATTTAAAAAAGCGACTTTGTACATTTGAGATAATTTTTTTCATAATTTATATTAGTTGTGGTAAATAAAAAATTTCTTTTAAATCTCTGTCAAATATTGAGCGTGATTTCAGTCAGTAATTGTTACAATTCAAACGACAATAAACAATTTCAGGAAGTCGTATTAACCAAGATTTATGCTTTTTATTGTTCAGATGGTGAAATTTATGGTACAACGAAGTACTGTAAATGGACGGATTGGAAAAATTTTTCGTTGGGGTGATGTAACTATTGAGCACGAAACGCCATCTTGCATGATATATACTCGTGCGGGTCATATTCCTCATCTGACTTGGGATGTAGCAACTACATATCTGAAACATCGACAATCACCTATTTATCAGCTAACACTTCCTTCAGTGTACACTTTCCTAATTGTTGCACGATTGCGTTTTCTCTCAAAATTCCAAATTTAATAAAGCACATTTTAATTGAACTTGGCACTACGAATTTATTTACTGTTAATCATAGAGCATATTTAATAAGTTGAATAGTTGTATAAAGTCTAAAAGGATGAGTTATTCTTGCTTTTAATAATTGTTTCATTTATAGTTTCGATGCACTGCCAGTTATTGAAAAATCTGGTGTAGGAATTGCTCGATTCACTTCTATGCCAGTTAATATTTTGCATTTTTTAATCATTTTTGTGATTTAGCAAAATGATATCAAAAGTTGATAAACTTTTTGTGTTATAAAACTTCTTACTGACGAAACTGAAAGTCCCGGTTTTTGCTATATGCTCTAGGTATATTAACCTTTTCCAACTTAGTAAAGTTACTGAACCAAGTTTTACGTGGTGTGTGGCTTTTAAAAGTTAAGATGTAAATGTAATTATACGGGCGATTAAGATTAAGAATTCTTACAGGAAAATGCGCCAACTCATTTAACGCTAACGGATCCTTTGATGGAACGAAACATGAAATTCAATAACGGCGGGAATATTGCAATATGGACAAAGGGTGGACGGCGAAATTTATGTTTCTTTTTACTTATATAATTGAATATAAAACAAGAACTCTCATATTTTATTTCAGTAGATAGCTCTTCTGTATTGTTGCATCCAAACATTGTTAGAAAAAAGTTCTATCGGTTTATTTCAGGTTAATGTCGAAGTAGTCAAAAAATTGCTAAGATTCAGTCAAGTGTCATCCTACGAAACGATCTTTGATTACGGTACTCCAATGGGATGCTCTAATAAACGATTAGAAAAAGCATTAACGCGAACAGTAAAATTTTCGAGAGAATTGCTGCGTAACGATTCTTTTGAGGTCAATTTCAGAACGTTTTATCTGTACAATAAATAAAAAGTATTTAAAAAACTGATGCCTCATATATATGGTTCAATTATAAAACGATGTTTAATATACTACACTATAATTTACAAAGCATTTTAAAGCCATATTACTATTCAAGTTGGTAAGTATAAAATAGATTGGCTGGAATTCATTTATTATACAAGAACATGCCAACTGATCACACTGTATGATTTTTTCAGATCTTCAGATTTTTGTAACTATTTATCAAGATTACTTACTATGGTTGTATTTGTAAAGATTTGTTTGGGAATTTCAGGGTTCAGCAGCATTAATTGCATTATGTGGTGGACACAGTCCGTCTCATCATGAACGTTGTGCATCTGCAATCGGTTCACTTCCAAAAGGCTGTGGTTTTGTTTTGGATGTAATGCAATTTGCAAAACGCCTTCGTCTGCATTCAAAAAAGCCGAAAATAAACAAAATGTCGAAAGTGGATGCGACTGATGCAGAGACTCAGTTAGAATCTTCTAGCTCTGAAGCAGTTGGAAATATTGGTTCTTCACATCCAGTTATCACGGAAAATGAATTTGATAAGAATGTTATTAAGAGTTTGCTAGCTGGGGTATGGGTAAGTTTTTTATCATTATTTCCTTGAAACTGCTATGTTTGAAAACATTGACATTTTCTTATCTCATTTTTGATGATTTAATAACAGCACCAAATTTAGATATTTTAGCCTCACATATCGCCTTCTCAATTGCGTTTAGTTAATGGAGCATTTTCGCCGACCGAAGTTGTTGCTTTAACGCATCTTGGTATAGATTTATTCGACTCATCCTATGCTATTTTTCTTGCTGAACAAGGAAAAGCATTTGTCTGTGGCGAAAATTTTCCGGAAGAAGCGACTTTCAGCGTATTCGATTTCACTGATACATTGTAAGTGTGTTTGTTAACTGCAGCTTTACAATGTAAGCGAGAATTTCCAAGAAATAGTCGATGATCCCCTTTCGCATAACATTTCAAGTCTGCTAATTCAGCAGCAAATAAACCACTTATGCATTTTAATTTATAGATATTTGAAATTCTCATCTTTTAGATTTGATTATTGACATAAAATTTTTAATAAAAAAGTTCTTTTCTTATTAGATTCTCCATCTGTTCCTATATAACCAATACATCTTATGCTTATGTGTTTTAATTAGTGATTTATAATTTATTTTGCTGCATGTTTTTCAGATATTCAGAAGATTTTGAGCCTCTTTGTAAGAATTGTAGTTGTTACACTTGCACACATTATACAAGAAGTTACTTGCGGCATTTAACAAATACGATGGAGTTACTAGGCCCAGTTCTACTCGTTATGTTAGTTTAAATTGTTTTTTTTTTTGTCAATAAAATTTATTTAACATATTTTTTCTTTTAGAAATTGGGACTTCTATGTTTATGTTGAGCATCATTTTTTCAGACACAATATGCAAGAATATGAACGGATGTTCGCCTTGCTGAGAGCTTATCTATCTAGGAATTCAGATGCTGAAAATACCTGAATCGATCTTCACGTTATTTTGTTGTTTATATTTGTTTGTGGAATAAAGCACTTCTCAAATAAGAATTCTCAGACTTCTGTATATAACTTGCTATCTCGAGAAGTTTCATTTATTTATAATGCAAATTCATTCTCCGAATTCATTCGGATTGCAAAGTCATTCGCCATTTCTTTGAATCAAAATTTATATAGTTCAGTACAGTGTATTCGAATTTCTTCGGCTTTACATGTGCCAAGAACGAGAAGTAGGAAAAAACAGTTCGAGGAAGGGAACGATAAAAGACTTACGTCTAGATAAGCGTTTCGATTGGGTTGGACCACCAGATGACATCTCAAGAATCAGGCCTATAAGGTTCACATTGTTAGGCTATTTTCTAATTAGTGTAGGATACAAATAAGTGAGACCATTATATAAATAAATGAGGCCGCTAATTTTTACGACAGTTGAAATTCCTGTAATAATTATTTGATTGATGTCGTGTAATAATTTTGTAATTCTACCAATAGATTTAGTTGTAGTCGTCAGTTTTCGATCATTAGCTCTTGTTCAGTGCTAGCTAAAGAAGATGAAAATAGCATGCAAAAAGGCAAAGAGATGGTTTTTTGAAATTTTTTAAAAGTTACTTATTTAAGATTGCGTCGATTAATCGATGAAACAGAGCAGGAAAAAAAGTATCGTGAAGCGCGCGAAGCACTGATTCAATGGAGTTCACAATTTTGGACGCGACACAATATTTTGTTTGAAAAGAAAAAAGCAGAATTTGTTGAACAGGTTTATCTTTTTTACTGAAATGTTTCTTTTATTGTCCTTCAGCCAAATTTTCTCAGTCATTTGATAGCTGAAAAAATATCTTTTATTCTTTGCAATGGAAATTTTAATTAAATTTTTCCAGAGAAAGAAAAATCTTGGGAGACTAGAACATCCAAGTGCTCTTGATATGTCTGAATTTTATAAGGAGTTTCTCGACGAACACTACGATAGTCTTACAAATTACAACAAGTATATTTTTTAAGAATAATTTGACAAATCCAAATAAAATGTTTTTGACATTTTAATTGTTGCCTGTTAATTAGCGAGATTGTTTTTTTTGAAAAAAAAAGAGTTAAAAAGGTTTAATACTTATTATCTTTCCGGTTTTTAGGGAGTGGTATTATAGAAACATCAAACTTTTTTGGCCAGCATTCAAAGTACAGCTTATCAGGTTTCGACGGACGTTACATAACTTCTTGCGTCGATGAAAGTTTTTCTGGCTTCGTTGAACGAAATTTCAGCAAATACTTTAAATTTAAGCAATGCTGGAGACAATGTCTGTACGAATCTGGATTTTCTTCAATCTTATGTATAGTTAGCCATTTATGCCGTAAATAATTTGTAATCAGATTTTTTATGAACCACATATGAAAGAAACTTTATTTGAGGAAAAGTAAAAGTTATGACGGACACATATTTGTCTAAACATTTTAAATGTTTGTGTGAGTACTACACTGAGCCATTTCACAAAAATTTGGAGACACAAACCGATTTGCATTAAAGTGCCTTGCTGTTGTTTTCAAATATACCTTTATGGTAGGTAGTGTCACATCAAAAATTATGTTTAGATTAATATAAAATAGAAATGAGATGGCAAAAGATTCGCTCAGAATTAACTCAGAATATACAATCATACCTCCTGAGTATCGATCTCAGGCGTTATATTTTTTTTTTTCATTCAACAAAAAACAGAAAAGATGATGCATTGTGTTGTAATATGTAACTTTAATTAAATTAAAAAGGAACTGTAGTTTAAATGATTCCACGTTTCCGTTGTTCTGCTAATGAATAACAGTAAAGTTCACACTCTCTTTTAGTCCTTGGTGAACGCCACAGATTAAAATCCAATTCGGCGCAGTATGGGAATATATATGGTTCACACTGGTCAGTGTTTGAGAATCGGTTCACCTAGAAATTAAGTACCATTTGCATGATTTTAATTTAAATTCGTCGATAGTTTGCGGTATGATAAGATTTTGCTTAGTTCCAGGATTATAAGATAGTGAGGAAATTTAGAGAAGAATGGTGGACTTCGTTTTTTAAAATATGGAGATTTGGATTATTGTCATTTTAGATAATTGTGAAGATTTTACCCTTCGGAACCATCGATGAACTTTCTGTGCTGGATCACGACTATTGACAGTGACGTTTGGACATCCGTTAACAATTAGATCGTGCCATAGTATGAAAGGCATCGGATCACATCCTCTAGCTGGTGATCCAATAGGACAAGCACATAACTAAAGTAGTTCTCACTATATTTTTAATTTAACTTTATATATATTAAATTTCCTTATATAAATAAGGGAAAGCGTACTTAGTTCTCATGACTGAAATTTAAGGATCGAAAGATTGCAAAATGCAAAAGGCTGATAAAATTAATTCTTCACCGTCAAATTAATTTTTTGAATGTTCATTTTCATTCAGTTAAAATGATGATAGTTTTTTATGCAGATAAATTATAGTCGTACTGCATAATCACTTTTCTATTTTTTTGGTTTTTGCAGAAAATGTTTGAAAATTGAAAATGGAAAATAAAATCAAATTTATGACATCAATTCATTTTGATATTGGATGACATTACACCAATCTTAAAATAAGAACTCTTTTTTTCAATGATTAGGAGAAGAGATATCGTTTCATGCAAGAATTTTATGAGCAAAATTACATTAAAAAACTTTTTTAAAAGATAAATTTGTTACACTGTGGTATGGAAAGTAAAAATTCAAAGTTAATTATTTTCTCCAAAAAGGAAGCGAACAATGTCGTGGATTTCTGAAAAGGATACAATATATTGTACTTGAATTCTTCCTGTTTTAATAGAAGGACTTCGTAAAGACTTTCAATTAAATAATTCAATGAAAAACGTATCAAATTGAGGACTCTTCACTATCATGAATGCAATTACTTTCACCTAATTTTTTTATTTTTGCAATAAATTTATTAAATTACAAGGAGTTCCGGAAGAATGAACTGATTTAATACCTATAAAGGACTTTTGAATTTCCCTTAATCAACTTTACATGTGATTTTTTGAAATATCACTATAGTCTTTCTGATTTTCAAACTTATCGATAGATTCAACATATACCATTTCGCATCTCAGCAATTCTTTTCACTTCATTAAACAAAAAAAAAAGGCACTGTTGCTAAGTGTCAATCTTTGAGTACGAAAAATCGATTTATCTTTTATAAAATTTTACAGCTCTTCATTATGAGAAATATAGCATCATCTACTACACTAATAAATTTGAATTTTCCGTTATTCAGTGGGTGCAAATGCTTTGATATGAAGTATGTGTATACAAAAACATTTTTATATACAACTCATTCTCAAAATCGATTTTCATTTCACTAATTTTTTTTTTTAAATTTACACTTATGCTCATTTTTGTCATTTGAACTGACTTAGCATCTCGCATTTAAGTATTTATTTGTTAAATTTATCTACTTCCTATAAAATAATTGATCTATTATCATTCAGTAGTAACATTTGCATACCATATGGGGAGAGAAAGGATGTACCCCGTTCCAATTCATTCTTCACATGAAGTTCACAATTAAAATGTACTGTAAAGAGCGAAATACTGAAAGATTGGAGCATTGTGCTTCTATCGTCTAACTTCCAGAAGTTATGTGGAAAGTAGCGATGCAATTAGTGCTAATGTTAATCAAAAAAATTAATAGAACTATCTGTAGAATTTGAAGGTGTATATTAAGTCATAAATCATTCTAATATATCGAGAATAATAGAATGCAAATCTTTCAATTAATAAGCTTAGAAAATTCTAACGAAGAAATTGCAAGAAAAGGTAACTATCTTCATCTTTTTCTGTAAAAGTATTAATGATTTGAATCGCTTTGTATGAAAGAAATTGAATGGAATGAGTTGCCTTGGTCATATTATAAAAGAAAAATTTTGGGTAATTTTCTTTTTGTTGAATTATGAAAAAGCTATTTTTTTACAGAATTCAATCGGTGAAGAAATAGGCTTCCGTAACAGCTTATCTTATTGTATTTATGAAAAAATGTCCAATGTTGTGTGCTGATACTTTCCAAAAGAATTTTGGCTCGAAGTTTAATCTCTAACTTTATCTATGTGCAAGAATGAAATTCAGGAAAGATGGTATAATTTCATTTTTTGTTATAATATGATTGGATTTTTAATTCAGCAATCTGAATTTGCTCTCAAAATATTCAGTTTTTTCGCTCTTATTTATCACCAAAATTTTCTACTTTTTGCTTGGTTTCTTTCATTTGTAAGAGGAAACATAACAATTAATTGCTGCCTACTCTCGTCTTCAACAGTTTCCAAGAAAGTTATGGTATTTGCAAATAGTTAATTCCAATTGATCAACTATGAAACTTTGTGAAAACACCCTGGTACATAAATAATGAGGAATATTTCTAGGACTTTGGAAATGCTAAAGAATATTGTTAAATAAGAAAAGAAATATTTTTAAAGCAAATTACATGAGAAGCTCATACAAAACTCTTAGATTAGTTATTCATAACAAGCATAAAAATACCTGACAACCATTCCTTTCTGTGACTACGGCGCAATCCAGACCCGTACACAACATTGGCGGGCAATTGTCAACAATTAGTTTACCCAGATCCGCAATTACTGCTTTCTGATTCCCTAAAATGAATTATTCTTGCTTGCTTTCTTAAGCTTAAGATCATTGAAAGTTTTCCATAAAGAAATTAAAAAAATAATCAGTCACATAATTTTCAATTTTCATAAAACGAAATTTCAGGTTGAGATGAAAAAAATTTTCAAGATTTTCAGGAAAATAAATGAACTGCGAATATTTATAATATAACCGAGTGCTGGATTTTGAAATATGAAGATTTTCTTAATTCAAAATTTGATAAAAATAAAATTGCATGCAAATTGGTTTATCTTGGTCGAAATCGCGTCTGACAAGCAGTTGAAATGAAAAAGATTTACGGAAACAAAACAAAATTTCTCTAAATATATTTGTTGTTTATTTCAGTTTTCATTCATCTTTCTTTAGAAAAGTCTAAATTAATTAACAGCAAAATATGCTTTAATATGCAAATTCTCAACTAATCGATTTCAAAACACAATAAAACTCATTACCAATACGGTAGTGAACATCTTCCAGAATTGTTTCAACTTTTTAATTTTAAATTGATTTATGATGGAGAACTCATTTTTTTTTTTTAATGGGATTTTTCGCCTTGTAACAATGAAATTCTCAGTTTTTTACCATTCCGGTCTTATATGGCCATGTACTAAGTATGGAATTATCGCATTTGCAATTTAATGCAGAATGGATGTTAAGAGATTCCAATTCTCTAAAAAAAGTTAATTTATCCCGTTTATAGCAAGATTTTTCTGTGTTATGACAGAAAGGTTTAACCTCAAATTTTTATGAAAAATTAGATTCGTAGCAACAAAACTCTGAAGGAACATTATGACCGCTACAAAGTTGAAGAAGTGAGACTTCTTATGATTTGACACGTGAGTAACGTTCAAGTAGCGATAAAATGAATGGAATTATTTTTACTTTGACATATGGTCACATTTTAAATTCGTTAATTTGAGAAATAAAATAAAAACTGTTGAATTTTTGAAGATTTTAAATCATTGAATCTCTTCGCATCCTACAATTATAATGTTATTTATTTAGGAGTTGGGAAAAAATTATAATTATAATGTTTCTACAGTTATGATCAGTTGGAAAAAAAGTAAAATAGTAATTAGAAACAGGAACATGAAATAGTCTGTTACTGTTCATTTGTTAAATCTTCGATTTAAAATTCAAAAATTCTTTTTCAGAACTTACTGTGTGATCGAAGAGCGAAGGTCATCACAACAAGGGATAGAAGTATTTGCAACACAAATAACTGCATTATTGTTATTATCGTTGAATTGAGTTTCTATAAAAGCTACACAGTTTCTGCAAGAATCGCAAACGTATCAATATGACCAATGCAGTAAAAGGAGAATTCTCGAAGGCTGCGAAAGTAACAACAGTAAGAATGCAGTGATTGAAGACAATTAATACTGAAAAACGAATGACCTGTGAAATTTGTTTTAAAAACACAAAAAAGGAAACAATATTTTACTGAAAAGTTGCATTACGAAGAACTAATTACTGAGAATTTCTATCGTATCATTTAGTTTAATGCGCAAAGAGTATATGTAAACAGTGAGGCGATAAGCTTATTCTAAATACTAATGTGCAATTAATGATATTTCAAAAATTTTTACTGAAGCTGCTTGAGTGTAGTAATATGCGGTAGAAAAACTGATAATAACGTTGTAACATAAAGAATTCCAAGAACGAAGAGAAACTTTTTTTTATTCTTTTAAGGAAAGGAATTACAAAGAAAAACAACCCTTCTAAATAATGTTTAAATTATTGAAAAAAAGTTTCAACAATCAATCTTGCTTTTTTAATCTTCAATTTTGGAAGAATATCTATCTGTAAAAGATAATTTCTGAACAGGTGTAGCAAGAACGGCAATGGCAAGCGGTAAGGATGATTGTGCGCTGGGGAACAAACAGTACAACAATCCCAGCAAAAATTCCTATACAATTGGGGTAAAATTTGAAAATGTCGTGAGATGACAAATAGAAACGTCTTTGGAGATACGTCTATTTCATTCTCATCCTTCTCATCACCTAACATAAACAAGTTTTAGAAACCAACCCTGTCCTCTCTTTCTTGTGTACAGCGGTAGTTTCTGCTTTCTGGTTTTGTGGTATTTATCCGGTAGGAAACATATAGTTAGAATCACTTTTGTTTCCATAATGTTCTTTTCAAGTCAACTTCCTTATTTTTTAAACCAATGGACAATAAATCAGAAGTATAATTGAAGTCTCGAACTTAACAGTGCATAATATCTCATCAATGAGTGTACTGTAGTAGTATCCTGCATTTGTTTGCTTTCCAGTATGTTGCGTTAAATAACGATTTCTTGAAAGATGTTATAAGAATGGTAGCTTCTACAACTAATGCTTGAGGCAGTAAAATCCTAGTCAAGAATTAGTAACTTTTAATGATAAATTTCTTCTTGCGTATTTTAATGATATCATTAATTAAAAGAAGTGATTGATGCTTCCATTACGATGATATGATATATGACAGGCTTCCCTTCACTAATCACTAAAATACTCAAAACTGTTTAGCAGAGAAGCAGTTTGATTCTGTTCTATAGATACCACATTTTACATAACAATCGTTTAGATCCAGTTTACAATCCATGCTTGATTTATCATTGCCAAGATTGTATCTACGGCCTTTCAGAATATGCATGATTGATAATTACGCTATGTACTAATTTATATATGTCAGTGATTGATATCGGAAAATGCTTTCATACGTATTACGTACCTTCTCATGAATGCTAAATTTTTTATAGTCACATTAAAAATAAAATTGGATAGAAGAAAAATGACTAAGAAATGTCCTTTGTTCAAGAATGAAAGCACACATGATCGTGGCAATATATTTCTTATCGATGGATACGATGTTAGACACATACCGATTTATGATTTTGTTTTGAATTATATAGAAATCGTAGAATAATGTGTAGAATCTTGATACTGATAAATTAAGTTCAATTCGAGCATAAAATATTCAGAGTAAATGACTTGAAAAAAGCAACATCAGCATTCGAGTTTTCGCAGTTAAATTAATCAAGACCAAAGCAACTCACGTAATGCATGTGCAGAGTGTACGGTCAACTTTTCCACATCCTAAATTTTCTGTGTTTATTAATAGTTATTTTTTGTGTCATCAACAATTTTTTCCAGTACTACTACAGAAAGTTAACTGCCTTCATCTTTCCACGAATTTCTTACCATGCTTTTATCATGGAGACCATAAAGTAACTTCCAATGTTACACATCTGCCAAATTGAATAAAGTCTCTTCAAAGCTAGTTACGGATAAACAAACAATTTAGTTGAAACCAAGACAATTATATAAATAGTCATTTTATGACTGAAATAACAAAATAACATGCAATCATCCAAAGTTCATAAAAGAAAACCCAATTTCTAAAAAATTAACTATCAACTATGCTTTTTAAATTTGAGATCGTTAAAATGATAATGAAGAAATTCACCTAAATCAAATCGTAGCCCAATTATCTCAAACAATTCCAAGTTTTGCTACATGAATTCGCACTATTAAAATACGAGACTCCCATTTTCCGATAAAATCGGAGGATTCCAAGTAAAACTTGTTCTGATATTAATCTCCCTTTGCTTCCTAACAAGTATGCAATAGCTGATGTGAAATTTATCAGTCAAAACAATTAAGGGTATCAATTAAATTTATTTTTAGTATAAACAATCGAAATTTATACAGAGACAATGGTATATCAACTACAGCACATAATATCAAGAGTTATCAAATTTCAAATCTTCCTTCTACAATTACTTTTCCAAGTGAAACTGAATAATTTAAAAATAATGAAGCTAAATTTTTTCATAACAAATAATTCAGAATAAATGAATACAGCTCTGCAAAAAAACTTTAAATAACAGCATTCTAATCGAATAAACTGCACATAATTTGAGAAAGATGTGAATTTATGCATAGATAGAAGTAACTAAAAAGAACACCGTAACAGTCATTACAACGCTCACTTCTGTCAACAAAAAATAACAACCTAGAACAAAACTGCACTTTTGAACATGAGAAAGCCTAACCTATTCACATAGTTTCGATCAAATGAGTGAGTCAGTAGAATCATGCGAGTAGAAAAATGTGGTACGAAAATACAAGATTAAAAAAATAACTACGGCCTATGGGATCAAATGGTAAATAATGAAGTTTGAAACAAATATAATTAAATATAAAAAAGATTTCCCAATAAATCTCATAAAACCTGTTAAAATGAAGTGATATAATAGAAGAATGCGAAATAACAAGAGCAGAGAAAAATAATAAATAATATGGATTTAGAGTTTAAGATAAAATATAAATTTAATTGAAATTGAAGTCATTGCAGAAGACTCTGCACGGATGCATGTAATAAAATGACAATAAACTGCAAATGAATATATCCGATCCCATGATAAATCGCTTACAAATTGTTTTAAACAAATCACTGAATTTTCGAAAGAGAATCTTTATGAAAATATAAAATAAAGGCATACTTCGAGCATATCAAATCTACATCTATCGGCGCAACAACATCATCATCGAAGAGCAACCATTGTTTAGTGGTTTGGTTACGAACCATTGCTGTGTAATGTCCACTATTTAAACTTCCTTTGTGATTCTGAAAATTATAGTAGGAAGCATTAAAAATGCAGCGATTCACTATATAATTATAAGGAAATAGCTAAAATGATATATTCAGAAAAACAAAAACAAAGCATTAAAAGCTTTTTGAAAACCACTTACATCAAAGGAGAATCACAGTTAACGAAATTTCAGAAAAACACCATATTGGTGTTTTTCTGAAATTTTTTTTAGTTTTTCTCAAATTTTAGCTCTGAACTTTAAATTAGTATAACACTAGTTTTTATATAATTTATATTCAATTAAAGGGAACATTTTTTGTCGAGGGATCTAGTTTTGTAGGGGATTTCACATAATGCCGACTCATGCGATGACATGGATGAAGAGATTAGTCTTTCCTATCAATATTAAATTTTTAACATAAAAATAGAAAAATTTCGCAACATCAGAACTCTGGAACTTGCGGTATGAAAGTTGAGATGATAAAAAATTATAAGCAGCTGTTAATCAAAAGTTATTAAACTAAGTAATAAGTATGAAATAAAATAATTTAGCTGTGAAAATTTTTCGAACAAAAAATAAAGTCTATTGCCTCAAAAAAAATGAAAGATGAAAAAGTATGATTAGTAAAACAATGATATGCAACTCACAACAACAGCATACAAGCTGAAATATTCAGTTTGCAACTTTAGTGGGAACGTGCTGAATGTTATGTGAGCATCATTTTTTTGCCAATTATCTCCCACAAAAGTAAAGCGTTTCAAATGTATTACCTAAAATTATATAAAATATGTATGTAACTGCTGTTTTGCTATAAATTCTCCAACTTACATCCATTTCATTCATTGGAGACCTGATTTTATTAATTCTGATAATAAATATGGATAGATGCAAAACACTAAGAATGTGTAAAGAAAACTCTATTAAAATTCTTATGATATAGGAAAGAAACTGAAACAAAAAAAAAAGGACCAGAACTTGAGGTAGCTTCCATAAAAACGTCCTACGAGTTGCAGTCTGAAGAGAATCACAATCAGGACAACGCCATTTGCAGGAACCATCAAGTTCCTATAAACTAATAAACAGTTGTAAATGTTTATTTTGAAGTGTCAAATGACAATGATCTGACTCTAACTTCAGATATAATTAACGATCTCAATTATAATTAACGAACCACATCTTGAAAATGATTTCGTATACAATCTTCGATTGTTGAATTCCTATTTGGCACTTCGACTGACAGCTGAGCCAATTCTTCGAATGTAACACTCTGCCTTTTGCATTTATTGCATTGCAAAGTTGATACTGTTTGGCACTAAGAACATTTAATTGAATTACTGAGTCGTTTTGAGCTCATCCCATGAATACTGACCACTAACTCCTACATTAAATATAAAAATGCTATACGACTGCCATCCTTCAGATTAAAAAGAAACTAAATTTTCTATGATTTTTTTAACAAAAAGTGACGGCGGGAAATCCCCCTTTTTTCCACAGCATAAAGTATTGTGTAACAAACACAACAATTTGACGGATATTCAAAATGTAGCATAAAAAATACATAGAAATTACTACCGCAGCAATTGCATTACTGGAATAAAAACCGAAAAAGTGGTAGGTGTTGAATTTGATGAAATATTTCAGTCAAACGAAAAAATAACTAACATTAAAGATATCACTGATTGGTGAGCAGGCAAACTTTCTTAACTTTTCATTGTAATCAGCTGCTTCTGCTTTTAAATCTGCTCCAGTATAATTCTGTTCAAATGTTACGCGTTTCACTACCTTCAACAATGACCGCACTTCACAGAAAATCATTCTTGTAAAATTGTAATAAAAGGGGATTACTAGAAATTACCGTATTCGTATCTTCATGTAGTGCGTCAAGTAAATAAATCTGAAATTCTTGTGCATCGTGCTGCTGACCATCAGCCAAAGAAGCATTCACCTCAGCAGCAAATGTCTCCTTAAAAGAGTTTCAGAAAATAAAAATGAATGTCAAGAAGAATGAATGTCAAGAAGAAGAATTTTGTTTTCAAATAAAAATTGGTAAGAAATACAAGAAACTGCTGAGGACGAAGAGCCTTGAATAATCCACTCCAAACAGAATCCATTAGTGCCGAAAATACTGACGATATAACACCCATTGAACCCATTTTATTCGTCCTAGAAAAATTTTCAACTTTTTCTTTAGTTATCAAAGCATTGACGAGATAAAGCGCAGTTAAAGAAAAATGAAAGAATAACGCTAATAGACTTTAAAAAATGCCTGTTAACAAATTTGAGAAACTCGTTTTTGGTGAAAATACGTCGTAATGGAATTGTATTGAACAAAGTTTGTAACACGGAGTTCATAAAGCATGTATTTCCCAAATTGTACAAACCAGTGTATCCGGGATTCTGAATATGAAAAATTCAGCGATGTGTACAAAATCGTTTCTCAAAAAAAAAAAAGCCAAAAATGGAATTAAGTGCAATGTTACACAGCTTCGAGGAACCGCACAGAGACTGAGAATATTCATCATAGATTCATACAAATGTAAAAGCTGGTGCGAACCATCACTGAAAAAAGATTTAAGTACAGCTATCAGATTATCAAAGAATTCTATTATTATATTTTATTCTAATAAACAAAGGAATCATTATTACAAGCAACATCCTAATGAAACGCGGAAGTACTCACAAACGAATTATCCCGCATACACCTACTTCATTAAAATCAATATAAACAAATTCTATTTATACCTTGAAATTAATTGTGGTTTCAGTAACCTGTCTGGTATGGCTGGAATATTCATTGAAGTTCGTTTCGAACTAAAATAATATTATAAGATGCATTACATAGATCGATAAATACTAGTGTACAACTAAAAACGTTAACTAGCCTTGCATCGTATAATTTTGCACCACCAAATACTGTTAGCGTCGGTTTAATTGGAAAGGATTTCTCAGACGAAGCTTTTTCTTTATGAGTAGATAACTAAAATAACGTTGAAAATAACTTAAAAAAGCATAATCGAAATTATTTAATTAAAGCCGATGTGAACAATTAATAGGATTTATAATTTTCAAACTAGAAATAAAAACAAAGAGCAAACAAAATAATGTATATTTGGCTAAATTAATCTAGAATCATTTCTATATTAAGGGCTTTTATATTAGGATTCACTAAAATGTGCCATTAGGGAAAGATAAAACACCTTTTTTTCATTTTCTTTATGATGTCAATATTTTATACAATACCTCTAAAGGCGGCTTTTTACTTCGATCAATTATAGGAGGCTGATGCGATTGAAGTGCAGCAACATCACTCGGCGAATTAGAGTTTTCAGCTGCATTTCGAGAGACAACATGAACTAGAGTCTGTGCTACGTTTGAATCATTTATAGCCGAACATTCATTTGCTATACCTGCAGCATATACCCTAATTCAAGTAATGCATTTTTCGGTGGCAGCGCTCAGCCTAAAGATAATACAGACAATCTGTTAAGAAATGTCTATAAGATCATTTAGAGGATTTCTAATAGCTAGTAGTGCATTCCAAAAAGAATTGTAGCAGCAACAGAATATCAAATCCAACTATTCTCAGAATAAAGATGCGTTTCCAAGTGCATGCATATAGAATATCAATTTTAAATCGGCACTGATAAAACACATGACCTAAAGCTTGAAGTATACCTGTAGATTCCAATGACAATGAGGAGTAAGACGAAGATTGTCCCATATGATGCACGACACTATCAGAAACACTCGAATGGGGCATCGACAGTCCACTTGCTTTAGGATAAGTCACTGGCAGTAGCTGCGGATATTCTAAGGAATCAATCCCAAAATCTGAAGAAACTAATACGAGGTATTTTAAATAAACTCAGCATAGTAAAAAGTTCGAAAGACAAAAAGAAACCTTTTTTGTATTCAGCGACAGCTCTAGCAAATTCAGTACGATTTGCAATATCTACAAATTTCCTTCGTATCGCAGATTTCGTAGATGTATGCATTGGATAATACAAACGCCAATTTTCAAAACCACCTTTCAAAAATTTTGGCAGCTCCCTCAATCGGAAATTATTGTTGTACTGCAATATTAGGTTTGATTTTGCATAATTATTTTATCGTTCAATCGAAAATATATATGAAAATTTTGCAGCACACATCTTCCAAACTTATATCTTGATCTCCTTCATATCAGGATTGAAAAGTCTTCCTGCTGGCAATTTTTTCGCCTATTTTGTGAGTTAACACTAATTCTCCAAACTTGCTTACCTTAATTTATGTCAATATCACAAATTCAAAATAGCTGTCTATTAATATATTAGGAAGTTTTTCTGGACTAAATTCTAACCTGCATTGTTTCTTTGATTTTAGCCTACAATTTAAAAAGAACTACTAATAAAAAGTAAAAAAAGTAAAACCATTGATAATGCGCTATAAAGTATTTGTTCCTTTGATCCAGTAATCATATCTTTTTCCTGATTTGGAACGCTCTCACTTCCCATAAGCACTACCATATCTACATCTGCCATGCGTTGAAGAATAGCTCTTTGACCAATCTCGGCCGAGCGAATCAATGAAGAACCAATACAACTATAATGACAGTGTTCGAACAAAAAACTGCGTACTGAATATATTATAACAAAGTTAAAAACAGTTCTTATGTAAATTACAAGGAAGAATTAATCTATGTATGGGGAATGACATTATTTTTTTCATCTCAATAATAATGCTATTAAAATGTTTTCGTTGCTAAAATCATTGAAACCAATATAATATCAATAATATCGGTAAATTCATGATGATGGAATGACAAAATCAACAACAGGAAATAACAGAAAAGATTACTTATAGTGGTTTTGAACTGGAGCTATCTGTAGTTATTTTGAATTCAGGTTATAAAAGTAATTCAGGATTTTTATTCAAACTATGATCTATGAGGAATATAAATTAGGGAGGATGCCAATGATCTAACCCAGGAACAATAGCATCGGCAGGAACTTGTGCAACCAATAATTGCTCAGTATTTGCGTACTGAATGACATCCGTTTGATCATTTCGATAATCAATGATGAGAACTCGGTGTTTACAACCAATATAACGCACCAGGTCACGTGGGTCTATTGCCATAGATTCATCTTGAATATACATATTTACAGGAAATTTAATCAGATATCATTCAATGAAATACATTAAAAAAATTATGGAACAATTTGAACCGAATTGCAGAAATACTGGAAATTATAAACAATTGAAATAATATTACCCATGAAATGATCTTTTTCCTTTTGTGTTTCGCCATGTTGTAACACTGACAAATTTTGCTCATCATAACTTTCTTCAACTTTTTTCAATTCGTATCGTTTATTTAAACTCTCTTCCAGTTCTTTCAGATAAGCAATACATTGATCAAATAAATAATAGAAACGACGACCATTCTAAAAGCATTGATTTGTTGGTAAAAACTTTAAATAGTATTTTTTCATTCTGCATAATTATCCATTTTCATTATTACCGGTAAATTTTTGAATTCTTGAAAGTCGCTCTTGTTGATAATTATTTTCGAGATAATACCCATTCGTGTGAATAGTTTGTATGCATCTTCCTCATCTCCTTCCTGCATTTTCAACTTTGCTTCATCGAAAACTCGTTCTGCATGGTCGAATGCTCTATAAAGGCTTTACAAATATCAACACTGTTTTAGGTCCGAAAAGAAATAACAAATGAATGAAAAAAAATATAACAAATTAAATAAAGTTAGTATACTTTGTGCAAACAAGTCGTGAAATTGTCTGTTCCCATTTTTGTTTATGAGTTAAATCACATGATGATTTTAAATGTTCCAAACTACTGAAACGTAAATCGGACAGACGAATTATTGTAGGACGATTTAAAACCATACTGCAAATAAAGCATCCATAATTTCGAGATAAAATATCGATGTAGAAAATCATTAACAATAAGAACAAATGCCCATTTATGTATGGAACATTTACAATTTACAAACAATCAAAGAGCCAACAATCCCCGTTACGCATAGAGTAATGTATGAATTAAAGGAATGGAAGTCTCGGGAATATCATCGGGAATATCTCTATTATTACTGTATCACAATTATGCATAACATTTTATCGCTAAAACCAACTTTTCTCTCAGAAAAAAGAAAAAATACATTAACATCAATATACATTGAAAGCGTTCATTAGAATGTTCTTACTGTTGATTATAGACAATTCTTATACAATAAATCTTAGCTACCTTTCGTTAATTAATTAATTAAAGCTTAGTTTTCGTTAATTTTTTATTTAAACTTATAAGCGACAAAAATTAATTATCATGGCTTAAGTCAGCTTCCAGTTTATGCAAATTTTTCATCCCGGGATTTCTTTATTACTGTACAAAGTTTTGCAACGAAAGGGTTAAAGGTAAACTGAAATCTGAGAGTATAGCGTTCAGAGACAAATATTAATTGCTCTCTCTCTCCCTCTCCCTCTCCCTCTCTCTTTCTCTCTTTCTCTCTTTTTCTTTTCTCTCTCTCTCTCGTAAACAAACCGATTGGTATATTACGATTGATACGTTAGATTTCTCACTATGTCCTGGTCTGTTCGAGGTGAGCGGTAGTTTGGCACTGTTCAGTTTGGGTCATGGGTCATTTGTTGATTCGATAGTGTTCAGTTTGGGTCATGGGTCATTTGTTGATTCGGTAGTGTTCAGTTTGGGTCATTTGTTGATTCGGTAGTGTTCAGTTTGAGTCATTTGTTAATTCTGGTAAGCATTGATATTGAAAAAGCAATGATGGCGAAGTTGTAATTTGAGTTTAATGCAAGTTGACAGAACATGTTGATCCATTTCATTCATTTTTTGAATCTCAAACGGTTATAACGGAGTTCAATTCGAAAATTTGCTGTCACGACCATATTCAGCATCATTGTTGTAGAAGATTATTTTATTTATATTGAAGCCTTTTTTTTGATTTCATGAGAATCATAATGAAGTATTTATTTCCGTCTTTGACCTATACTTGTTTTACCTAAACTTTCCAACTAATTATGATGGAGTACCTATGCATGAGTATTTTTCATGCGGATTCAAAATCATGTCTGCGTTTAATCAGTGATACACTTTTGACCATCATTTTCCGGAGGGATGTGAAGGATTGAAGAGCAACTTGAGACTTGAGAGAACTGTATGCTCTTGTGTACTTTCCTACTGGCTATTGCCAAATCCTAAATTTTATAAATAATTTCAAAATTTGCATATTTACATAGATGTTCTCATTCTAAGTCGAATCTGGAGTATATTTAGTGATAGAAATTCCTCTCATATTGCATTGATGGTTATTTTCACGCTCTCGTCTGCCTTTCTTAAGAAGATTATTGTTTGTGGCTTGTTATTTACATTTAGTTTTAAAAGGCGACGTTGCTGTTGTAGCTTCAGTTCAAAGACTCATAATATTTCGAGAAAATTTCATCAATTTCAGCTGCGATAATATGCCTATATCGAAATCGGAGCCTACTAAGCAGGAGTCAACCGACGACGTGGAGAATCCGTCAACCAACGACGTGGAGAATCCGTCAACCGACGATGTGGAGAATCCGTCGGAAACAACAGAAGAAACGGCTCAGTCTAACGATTGTGAAGATGAGACAAGTTATACTGAGGTGAGTTTTCAGTAAATTATTTCACATGTCAATACAGAAATTCGAGAACTCCAGGAAATAAACCCGATCTCTTCTCAGCGATATTGTGGACTCTATAAATGAATACTATTTTGTATTAATAGAGAGCTGTCAGTGTTATCTCGTTCAAACTTTATAAAGAATAACGTTTTAAAATACGAAATGAAGTGATGAACTTAGCCTTTTATATTTATACTAGTGCTTTTTAACTAGGAAAAAAGATCTGAAACGGAAAAGTCGATGGACTGTTTGAAATGATAGTGATTCAGAACATTTTATTTTTAGTAAATATTTTGCAGGAAATATATTTCCTCTGATCTTTTGCATTGCAGTTGATATACATCAAAAAAAAAAAAAAAAAAAAAAATTGCAGTTGATATACATAGGACAGTTGTGTTAGCTAGTGATTATTTGGGAAAACTGTTTGCCTTTTAGTTAAATCCACACCGTTTCTGACCAAAAGAGCATGTTTATTGTTGCTTCAATTCTGGACTATTCGAGTTTAAGTGATATATTCTTTTGAATTTATAAATGTTGTCTGTGTTCTGTACTTCCAAGAAAATGTTCATATTTTTCAGCGATCTGAGTCTCAAGATCCTTCTGCACTAATTCCTCAAAATCCTTCTGCTCCAGATTCACTTACGCGTCACCCCTTGCAGTGCCGATGGGCTCTTTGGTATTTAAAAGCTGATCGAAACAAAGATTGGGAAGACTGTTTGAAACAAGTAGCCGTTTTTGACACTGTTGAAGACTTTTGGGCGTGAGTTAATCCCCAATTTCTTATATTTTTCAATGTCAACACCTTTGTTTTTCGTTTCTTCTAAATCTGACTTTCATTTATTGTGATATCGAACCGCTGTAAACTTAACTTATCTCTTATTTCTGTTTCATAATTATTTTAATTTGAACCACTTCCAACTTCCGATTTGAGTCAATCTCCGACATGGGAAATTTCAACTCGAAATTACAGCGTAGTACAGTTATATTTGAGAATAAGTTGCTGATCTCTATCAGTACGTCGGATTAATGTATTTACTGAAAAAGGAATTTTATTTCAGCTTGTACAATCACATTCAGACGGCTTCGGGTCTTAATTGGGGAAGTGATTACTATTTGTTTAAAGAGGGTATTAAACCAATGTGGGAGGATGAAAATAATGTGAAAGGTGGTCGATGGCTTGTTGTTGTCGACAAACAAAAACGGGCACAATTGTTGGACCATTATTGGCTTGAGCTACTGATGGCCATTATTGGAGAACAGTTTGAGGAGCATGGTGAACATATTTGTGGTGCGGTGGTAAATGTTCGACAAAAAGGTGATAAGGTGGGGAGCATTCATTTATTTTAGATTTTAATGTTTTAAATTATCTGCGGACAAGCGTTTAATGCTTTAAATTTTGTATAAAAGCTGATTAACGATGCGACTTTATTGACCTTGCACTTTTAGGTTTCCTTGTGGACACGCGATTCACTAAAAGATGATGTGAATTTACGCATTGGACAAATTTTGAAGGCAAAACTTGAAATTCCTGACTCGGAACCTATTCGCTATGAAGTTCACAAAGTAAGTGAACTTTTATTTCTGAACTATGTTGAAGATTGGTGACTATCCCGCTTAAGCAATATTTTCAATTGTAACTATACAAAATGTCGGCCTTTCCAGCTATGATGGCAAATTTTATCACATTAGTTTCCTTCACTATTATGATTGTCTGACTTAAACATTCATATGACGGTTGGCTGAAGATAGAGCATTGATTGGCTAGCCTGTATTTTCCTTCAGGACTCATCGGTGCGTACAGGTTCGATGGTGAAACCCCGTATTGTCATTCCAATGAAAGAAACGAGGTAAATAAGGATGACTATCTTTGTACTTATGTATCTTTTTACCGCAACTGATTGCTTTGTTAACCTTCATTTGGTGTCCTGGTTTTGCATCTTAATGTGGTTTTTATCTGGTTTTATTAGTTGCTGAAAAAATTCTCTAACAAGTCTCATTTTTATTGCAGTCATATCCACAGCACAAATTATTTTGAAACATGCTTTATCCTAGGAAAGCGCATACTAGTCCGATTTATCGTTATCATTACACGTATATATATAATTAAAGCTGAGATCTGTTTTTAACTTACATGCAGTGAATTACGAAGGATCCTTTATCGAGCAAAAATGTGAATCTGCATTCTCTCGGAACATGCAGTTCAAAAGCCAAAGATTTTTCAAACAGTACATGACTACCTAACTGTTAAGTCTAACAATCTTTTTCAAGTTAGAAACTCAACAGCGATATGTTTTACAGCCTTGAGCAACCTTAAAAATATCTTTTTCTAATTGCGGCATATATTTATTTCATTTCTCTATTAACATTCCCATACTGTATTTATACTCAGAAGAGGATATGACAGAAATTTTCGGTATGCTGAATAAACAATGAAATGGCAGAAAGACATACTGAAAACTGAAATGAGTCGTAATATTTTGATATATATTACCAATCAGTACCCTTGGCTGATATCTTTTCTCACTGCGTTGTCAGATATTTTGTATTTCAAGAAATTTATAAAGAAATAATTTGATATGCAGGAACATGAAATGAAAATATTAGAAACTTGGAAGATGAGATTTCCTAAGGAGAGGTGACTCGAAAAAACCACATCAATAGTGTCTTCTACTGTTGTCACGGAAGTAAGAAATTAAGGCGAAGAAGCGGTTTTTCGGGGGTAATCCGCTTTGCTTTCTTCCGTCAGTTGTCAACAAATAAATTCTGATTTTGATGCTAACTGAGTTTCTCGGTGACTCATTTCTTCCAACTCGAGCTCCTGGAAAAGGGGATCCGAAAAGTGGAATTTAAATTGAGGAAACAAGGTTTTTCTTGAAATTGATTAGTCAATTCTAACTAGTTTTTTAGTTATTAACTCCAAATGAGTCATTTTGAAACGGAGAGACACCGAAATTCAAGTCAGGCTTTGAAAATTGTGCTTAGATCAATTCTTGTTCTTGACAGCTATGTAGCATGATGGGTGCTTCCGAAAAAAAATTACAGATTAATTTGAAAGGAAAACCTTTTCTGCATCCTTCTCAAATTGCTCATACTGCTCTTCATGCCTTTTCATCAGCTGTTCTTCATGTTTTTGGGCCCTTAAACGATAAAATTTAAAAAAAATGAAGTTAGTAGGATATGTTTGAATGACGATTTGAAAAATCATGTGAGTTACATATAATAAATAATTACTTACTTCATAGCTAGTCTTTTCCGCTCCTCGCAGAACATCTTCAAATTTTTTTCATTCATTTCTTTTATTCGTCGATCCCTTTCTGCTTTCGTTTTAATGTTTTTATCCTGTTAAAGAAAAAAAAAAAGCTTTTCGTAATATGTTCTGCAGAAATATATAATAAATAGTGAAACAAAAGCTGATCAACTAAATGCCTAAACTGAAAAAACACGAAGTACCTGTTGTATAGCTCGAGCATCGTCCATACTCTTCTTTGTTTGGGCTTGCCTCAAATCTTTGTTCTCAATTTCTAGCCTTAGCTTCAACATATTCATTTGTTGTTTTTGAGCATCCTGAAGCAGTTTCCTGAAAGATGAGCCTTTATGAGAAAATAAACATGGATTGGAATATATCATGCATAGGTTTTTAGAAACAGCAATGAATTAAAACAACTAATAGTACGATCACTAGAATCATTAGAATTCCCCTCATTCAGCACAATGTATTCCTGTGACGCAATATTTGACAAAATTTACAGTAGATCCATTCTCTCGTCAAACTCACGATATCATTCATCAAATTGTTTCGCATACTGTAACATCTTACGATTTTTGATTCTAGCAAGTCATTATTTAAACTGCAAATTCATGGCGCGACAATATACTGAGATTGGTTTTTGTGAAAAAAGATAAACTAATAATCACCCTAGACATTCAAATTCCTCTTTTATCTGCGCTCGCCTTAGATCATGACATTCTTTTTCATGCCTTCGCATCATCGATGACCATTCATCTGTTTGAGATAATACTAAAGATTTCATCTGAAAGACAGTAGTTCGGATTACCTGCATAAAATTGGCCCAGTTAAGTCGAAAAAATCTATTTGCAAAAGGATTAGAGACTAGAATGATATCCGCCAATTTTTCATATATTTCTTATAGAGAATCCTAAGTTCTTTCAAATAAATTAATTACATAACAGAAGAAGTTCTTCTCTGACTTCAGCATCTCTCATCTAAACTTTTTAACAGATTATTTTATAAAGAAAACAAACAGTATAAGGAGCAAACAGAAAGACAAGACAACACACTTTATAACTAATAGTCATGTCAGCAGGATGCGGTATTGATACGGATTTCATATCCGACAGTGATTGCTGTACCTGACTCCCCGAACTGTCACCCGCTGTTCGCCACTTGGACCGCTTGCAATTGTCAAAAATCAATTTATCGACAGTCGTTTGCTATAACCGATGAAATTAGTGAAAGGAGAAAAAAATGGAGAAAAAAAGCATTAGTAAAAGGAGCCAAATGTAAAATTCTGAAGAAGTACTTAAATCTGACCGAAAATGTTAACAAAGGCGTTTCTTAACGTTTCTTTAAAAAAAAAAAAGGCGTTTCTAAAATATTTCTTAACCATATGTATTATCAGTAATTTTACCAATATACAATGCAAATTTATACAGAGCAACAGCAAGAATTACACTAGTCAACACAAACAAGCTGATGCTAACAAGCTCATTTCCAGTTTAGAGAGTTGAGCCATAACAGCTTAAATTTAATGAAATCAATGCTTGAAAAAATTAAATCCAACTTCTGATGTCTTGATCCAAATAAAACGCATACATAATTCCAATGAATAACATTATTTGCAACAGATATATTCACAAGTCATAAGTTTTTTGGTCACCGAAGGAAATTCTCAACCTCGATATTAATAAAAAGAAAGAAACTGCCTATTTAACAAGTAAACAGAAAAACCTGCTGCTTTTGAACTAATCCTCTCTGTTTCTGATGCCGCTTCTTTAGTTCGTTCATATCTTTTTGAAATTTCCGAACTAATTTTTGAAAAGATTTATCTTTCTTCAAATCGCTAATATTGATCGCTTCCATCTGAAAGCAGTTAACTTATTCTTCAGTAATGACTTTTGTGAAAAATGTTCTTGGAAAAACATGATTCTGATATTCCCAGTTGTTATTAAATTACGAATGGCAAATCGCACTCGGTCAATCCATCTCAGATATTCCAGACAAAATTTTGAATAAATTAAAGTAACATCTAATTTAGAACCAACCAAACCTGAGACAAAATTTTCTTTCGGACAACATAACAAATTGATCGAAAATGATGCAAAGTACAAAAAGGAAAGACAGTGAGCTTATAGTTAAGCTTTTTTTTGCAATTTTACAATTCTTATTATTTTACTACTAGCATAATTTTTTAAATAAAAGTTCATAAAATACAATAAAATAATTTGATTCTAATCGATTAGATTTTTAAAAATGCAAAAAAAGATACCTTCTGTCTGCTATCTGCAGCTTCCATGTTCAAACGAACTGAATCTTTTAATAATATTGTTGGCTTCAATAACCTGAAAACACTGTAAATTTGCACATTTAATTTATTTTTGAAAACTGAAAAAGGATTAAAAATCAGGGAATATAGTTTTCTAAGCAGAAATAATTAGAAGACAACAATGTGAAGATTTCAGCTTACTTATCATCTCTTCTGAATATATATCGTATTCAACTGATTTTTTTTCACACGTAAAGACCGTAAAGACTTAGCACTTACTCGTAGTTCTGATCTGGTGAACCTCCATTTATTCGTTGCATATTTTTGTTTAACGATAACTTCAACGAACTTGATGTGATTTCCACTATGTCCGAATCTTCAACGCCCATATTACATAAGGCCTCTCTTCGCAGTTCCTGTGCAGAAACATATGCACGTGGATCTGCCAATGCGTCTACTAGGCCTGTAAATACATACAGATTACTTCAAAAAACGCCATATTTTTTTCTTTGATGGCTATAAATCATTCTACATCAATGAAATTTGGATGAGAAACTGATAGCAATTAATTTTTACTTTTTCATATGCTGTTATATGGATACTTATAGAAGGTCATAAAGACTTACCACTGAGTTCATCGGGAACGTAAGTCTTGATGACAATTCGAACAAAAAGGCATGGCAGTACCATGGGCATGTTCGATTCTGTACGAAGCGTTATATGTCGGTAACCTGCTTGTAAACCATCTAACGGTAATATTCTCTGTCCAAGTTGTTTTCCACTTTCGTCATAAACAGCAAGACGTAAAAGCGCTAATTCCGGCAAAACGACCTAAGAACAAGCAGAATGAAATGAATTCGATCATCTCTTTTTATAAACTTGATTCCGGCCGCAAACTGAAATATCGTTACCATCTTTAACTTTTCTTTAGTTTCAACTTATAAAATAACTTTTCTGAAAACAAAGGGATCGCTGTTGTACACAGGGTTCAATCCATTAGCAGGTACAATGCGTGTTCGATGTTCTTTTCGTATCGTGTCTGTAGGAAGACCATACATTTCCGCCTCTACATAGGTCCCAACTTTTCTATCACATAAAAAATGACCCGATATGATCTGGAAAAAAGAACAATTCAAGCCTCTTTAATGTTTTTCTCATAATGTGCCTCTTACAAAGAATAGATTTTTCAAAAAACTTTCGAAATTCTTAGATTATTAAAGAATTATAGTGCTTGTATGGCTGTCTGGAAATAGTTTTTTTAAAAAGTAGATAATACAGAAATGACTGATAACCTTCACGGTGCAGTGTGCAGCAATTACGCCATCAACGGGAGATTCAGAAAACGGATCAAATGATCTGTCAGGCCGCCTCAGGAAGTCTGGCTTTAAAAGATACCTGAAACATTAAGAATGGCAGTTTCGTTATTGAACTGAAAGTTTTAAGAAATTCAGTATGATAGCTGCATACAAATAAATAGGGACGATCTGATAATACAGTATCTACTTCTTTACAGAGTTCAGACGGAAGCAAATGATAAATCATTTTAAACTGGCCGATTAAAATGTAAATAGTCAAATTAGTCGAATTCGGAACCAGTTTACTGTTGCAAGAAAAACTGCTCCAAAAGATCTCGATATGTAAAATAAGAATCTTTCAGAAGAGAAATCATACCCGCATCCACCGTTGTACTGGAATTTCCCTTGATTGAGTTGCATAGATATATCAGGAGTTTGGAAGTTCAATGCTACCATCTGGCAACCAGCATTCCAAAATATCTGCAAATTAGACTTAGAGTGAATTCATCCAAGCGAAATTTCGTCAGGATATATTTCTGCTGAAGCAACGTTTGATGAAAGATTAATTATTCAAAATTTTGAAATGTTGAAAAATCTTTTTTATCGTTAAAGAGAGAAGCCTAATTAGGAAGATTGATTTGGAATGTCAAGCAATATCTTAAATAAAATTAAGACTGAGAAAGTTCACCTGGGGCAAGAAATTGCTGGAATCAACGCGAGCGCCTTTTGGATATATTCTACACAATTGGCGCTTATTGTAATTTACGAATTCCGGAGCACTCTGCTTCAAATATCCCAAACCCGTGCTTTCCGAGAATGAAGACATTTGGAAATGCAGATTATTTGCTCAAAACGCATTATAGTTATATTAAAAAAATCAAAGGATTCTAATTTCTTTAGTTAGAAACATCCTTCCTAATCTATTTTTTACATTAAAAGATTTGGGAATAAAATATGAAATTCATAAATTATATATGAAAGCAATGCCGAAATTAAAAACTTTTCAAATAAAACTTTAAATAAATACCTTCAGCAACATCGAAACCACAAAATTTCACCGGATGAGTATAATTGACGAGACTTGATAACAAAGGATGTATATTGGTGGTTGCACCCGTATAATGATATTCCGCAAAAATACGTTCTTCTTCTTCTTTTGTTAATTGTTGCTAAAATGAATAGCAACATTTAAATGGAAAAAAAGGATCGCAGATTTTATTAACTCATGCTAAAATTCGAAATTTCAAAATTCTTTCGGGAATCTGCAAAAAGAATGATCTCAAAGTGTTCCCTAATAGAGTATTATTATCTTATCTGAACATATAAAATGTGAAGTAACAGTTGTGAAGTTATGCAAATTTTTAAAGTTAGACAAAAACTAAGAGCAGTAACTGTACCGTCAAGAATATCTAGCTTGCTATGAGTCAAAATGCAATATCTACACGGAAGAGTAAAATGAAATTTTTACATTAAAATTAAACTCGTAACAACCTTTACCTTTCCAAAGATAATATATGCTTGGTTAAATGCATGCAAAGTGAGTCATTTCTACTAGCACAACTACTGAAATTACTCTTTTCTCTTTTGGTGAGACGAGAAGCTAGCAACATAGTTACTATAAAAAAAAAAAGCGGATACTCATAAATGACCTGGTTATTAATTAGCAGACAACTGCGACTCATTAACATCTTCGATACACTACTGAAATTATGACGTACTGCATTTAGAAGTACTGTCTTACGTACTGCATTTAGAAGTACTGTCTTAAAAACTCTGAATTACATCTAGATTTCTATGGCAGAGCTGATTTCTATTTTCATAAAATTTTTTTCACTATCTTTAGAACAAGTAAACAAACGACAAAAAAACTGAAAGTGGACTAAAAATATTGAATTTATGTAATTGTTATTCCAGTCTTTCTTTTCCACTATCAACTGAAATAATTAATCATTTGATGAATGTTTCCCTAGAGTATAGATGAAGCGCCATAGCTAATAATTGAACATTACAGCAAAAAAATCGTCCTAGCGACCAAATTACTAGAAATATCATTCATATAAAAAATCTTTCATATCCATATTTCCCATTATGACTAATAACCTAAACCATGCGTGCAAATTATTATACTGGTTAGCGCATATACGATCTAAATGATCAAAGCACAAAAGATATGATTTTTGTTAAAAATATCAGTTGGATACAATAGCTAAATAAATACACTGCATACGAAACTTTTACATTTCATCGTATGAAGACATAAAATAGAATTCAAGCACATATGAACTAGGTTTGAACTAGTTCAAATTTTTCTGAACTGTAGTAGTACTGTTAAGCACGAACTATCAGACTCAACATAGGACATACAATCAAAAAAACAAAGCAAATTACTTCTAGTTTATGAAAGCAATGCTACCGTGTAATTGACGTGGTTCAGAAATGCAACTGTTTCATTTGTTACAAATATTTTTTGCATGTTTCTATTTAGGCAAAAATTGCTGAAAACAATGCTGCAGCGTACGGAGATATCAAGAATTAACGGTCATTAACGAAAATTCTCTACCTCCATCGCTTTTTTGTTCTCCAGCGAATTTTTTGTTCTCGACGTTCGCCATCGAAAAATTCGCATTTACATGGATAGTAAAGGAATATTTAAGCCAAAGAGTGTAAAAAAGTGATAAAAATAAAACATGAAAGCAGGGTTTTATGGTTGAAATCATACCAAAACCCACGCAGACTACTCCATGAACTGCGATAGCAACCTTGGTAAAGTATATCTGTTCCAAATTTGGAGCAAACCGAATATTCTACATTGTCCTATCCTTACTTGATCTTATGTTAATCCTAATATAAATTGCCTTTTTAGTTTTCTGCCTTGTTGATAAGTGACGCAGTGGCTGTGGATCCAGTAATGCGGCACTCAAACTCCCGCCGCTGCCTTCACTTTCCGGCATGCGTGAAGTTCTGCGGAATGATCGTTTGTCGCGGAATGACGATGATGGAAATATAGGTAGCGCCACACTTCCACCGATGTATGGCGTTGAATCACTGCCAAACTGTACACATAGAATAAATGCAGCAATTATATCAACAGTGTTTACAAGAAACAAAAATAACTGCTCGCTAAAGAAAAATAACGAATTATTATGTCTGATCTCAATTTCATCAAACATATTATTTAACAGAAGAAATAAAAAATTGAAGATGGCAAGTCTGACATCATCTAATTTGTAGTGCAATAAGTGAACTTTGTTTTAATAGACTTCAAATGAACCTGCTACAAAGTAACTGCTACTCAACCCACATATTTAAAACATTTAAATCACAACTATATTGAGTGGGGAAATGGTGTTGAATAGCTGTATCAAAATAGAAATAAGCAAGCGGTTCTGAAAGCACTAAAAAAAGCATTTCAGACTAATTTTTAAAACTCAGACCATTTCAAAAAGTAAAATGTCATTAAATCAAAAAAAAACAAAAACTACTAGAATTACTTTCCATTACAAATTTATTCATCAAACTGTCATTTCAAAATTCTTTAAGACAAAATTTTTTGAAAATCTTTATTTTTTGTTATCCAAAAGCTTTTCATCAATATGTATAAACAAAATCCCATCATTTCAATCTAAAACAAAATAAATCTAAAACTTGGCAAGATTGACAGAAAATGGTATGTAAAGAATACCTGAGTTTTCTTGGTGACAAGAGGTTTTAATTTTGATATGAAATTTGTTTGCTTGAATTCAGGATGCGCCTCATCCAAGTCCCTTAATGGTGCAGCGTCACCTGAAATAATTTTTTTAGAGACATTCGATATCGCCATTAGAAAGATTTCTCAAAAATGAATGGTTGACCTCGATTATTATCAATGCAAGGATCATCAATTTAAATAGCTTACCCTTTCTGCTGAAATACCAAACTCTTTGAAATTTTTTGAACTATATATTTATTTGCAATACATTGAAAAAAAAAAAAAAAAAAAAAAAAAAAAATTTAAAAAAAAAAAAAAAAAAAAAAA
>JARVGP010000414.1:12671-45968 GCA_029876185.1 Mansonella ozzardi | reverse complement strand
TTAACTATTCCTGATGAATTGATATTAACTATTTCTGATGTTTAACTGTCTTAGCTGAAGGAAACACTTTCATCGCTTCTGCTAATTAAAACATAAGTTAACAATACCTGCAATTTATGAACAATTTCTTCATTAGCAAGACTGCCGAAATGCACCTTCTGAATTACTGTTGGAATGCTCGATGGTTGTGCTTCGCTCATTCTGCTCTTCAATTCTTTATCTCCAAATACATTTAATGAATTTCATTAATTCAAGCATATTTTAAAGAAAATTCGAAAAATCCTTCACAGTTAACATGAAGAAATGGCGGTGCAAAATATTTCATTCTAAAATACTTTATTTAACTTTCAAAAAATTTTAAACAATAAAACAAAATTCCATTCCCCGAATACATCCATACCTGATTGTCTAAATTACACAGAATACCAATGAAAACTTTCCGTCTCTGAATGATATTATTCTATCAAATATAATGGTTGGACAAAATTTCGCTTTTAAGAAACTTTTAAAAAAAAAAACAAGATAATCACTTATCAGTTTTAAACAGACATATTATTTTCATTGTATTATTCATAAATTTTTCAACTTTATTCTCACTCTAATAGTCTTTCGCATTGTATATATTAGATAAAATAATTAATTGATAATAATGATGGTTATTAAAAGGAATATATTTACTTCGAAATATTTGCAAATATATCGTCCAATTTACCCTCATAAAGTTATGCTATCTCGAAATAGCCAATTTTATCTCCAACGATTATTATCCTTCTGTTTCTTCATTGTATTCTCATTTCACAGTTAGTTCATTTTATTGAAATTAAATTCATTTTTTACATATCGAAGTGTTAGTAAATGAGAACAAGAAATTCTAGCAATGCATTATTTCATCTTTAATTTAAAAGCAATCTATAAAAATCAAAACATTCTTTATTTTTTCAAAATTCTCAAAAATTCTGCTTGCTAACGAATGTTAACTTTGATACGATGGATAGTGTCACTGTAGAAATCAGAAATCCGAAAATGGATAATCCTAAAATATTACACGATACGATAAACCCAAATATCATTAGCTTGAAACGAAGCAAAAATACTTAGATTTATGAGCTTAATCTATGTTTATTTATTTCATTGCTTGTAGCTTCTTACTTTGTCAATGTTTGCAAAAAAATACCTATATCATCCACTTTTCAGGTGCTATAATGGACAATTGGATGAAAGTTTTCAACAATAAAGTTTCTTTTTTTTTTTTTTCAACCAATTCAACAACAATTAGCAATAAACGCACCCCAACTAAGCTTCATTGGTCACGTTATCGCTACTACGCATCGTGATCTTACCTCATCTTTTCGGGCAAAACTTTGCTACGTATTTCACGGGTTGATACGTGTCCGTTCTAGGAATACTTTTTGATAATGCGCATTGGAAGTTCGATACATTGATGTAGATAAGGGTAGGACAGGAATGGATTACTCATTGATAATGTTTTTCGTTACAGTATCTTTTTTGTCATTTACTTATTCATATTATCATTAAAACAAATATTTCATTTACGTATTTATTATACGCTTCGTTAAATCGATCTTGAATGAGTACACTATTTGAAATATTTGAAATCTCTTGAAATTATTTCATTGCTTGTTATTGTTTTTATTATGATGTTTACGATACTCATGCAATCATACGTCATTGACGCAACCATTTCAACACTTTGTTCAATGATATCAGTCAGCATGTTTGTGTAATGAATATGACTCATCGCAATTTCAGTATTTATGGCAAAGTTTCTTCATTGGGAAAAAATTTATAAACTGAATTATAGGTTTTGTGAAAACAGATGTTATGAAGGCTCCTGAAGATGTTCCAGTACTGCAATTGGTAGCTGACTCCAATGCGTTTATTAAACGAGTACCTTTGCATGTAAGTGACAATATTTTCTAACATCAAATTTTATAAATGAATTTCTTAGCTATTATCTATTTCTTTATTAATAAAAAATTAAAAATGATTTATAAATATCTGATTGCTTTTCGTTTGACAAAGAAGATTTAGTCAAGATTTAGTTCATTTACCGAAGAGTGCTTTCAGGATCTTGCCTCAGAAATTTACACAGTACCAGGAGTGATCAATGAGTTAAAGTGTGAAAAGATGCGCCACCTTCTTGATAGCCTTCCGTTTGAGATTCGCGTTCGAGAACCAACCACTGAATCTCTCCATATCAGTTAGTTTCACTGCCCTTAGTCAAATCTTACAGTATAATTTAATGGTACATTATATTTTCGCCTATCTTAACTAATGATGTAATAGTTTTTTTACATAGTGATTTTTTTAGCTGATGTTTGCTCTCTGATCTGAAATTTGAATGGTTTTCTGACTTATGACTCTTAATTGATAAACGCATGAATTATCATGTGTGACCAAGTTTTGTAAAAGATATCCGAAAAAGCATTGGGTAATGTTGGAGTATGCAGTCCTTAAATATTTTTATTTATGACATTGAATTTAAGCAAAGTAGTTGACAGTTCTGTTTGTAAATTTAACTAATATAGCCAGTATTGGAGTTCTATTCAGATATGTCAGGAGTTTGTTTTAGTAACGGAATTTTCGAAGAAAACGGGTGATTACCCGTCATTATCTGTGGTGGACTTAAAAATACTTTCACTGGTGCATGATCTTCATTTGGAACAATACGGAAAAGATGGTTTACATTATAATGTGGAAAACATTGCTAATAATTCAGCAGCTAATGATCGACAGACAAGATGCACAAAAGTAATGGCGGATGATAAAGATGTTCAAATGGATGAAGTAAGTGTTACATACGTTTCTGTGGTTTTTGTTGAGTAACACTGTTTTAACAGTTTAGAAAATGTGCTTCATGTTATCGATTATTTGATTTCATTTTTTCTTTGCCTTACTGAACGAAGCGTCGCTCGTCTCTTGCTTTATCTACAGTCTTCTTTGTAGCTTTATTGTCAAAATAAAGTAATCATAATTACAGCATAATTACAATAACTATATGTAGCATAACTACACGTTGCAGAGCTCTACGGAAGTGAAAAAAGAATCAGAATCAAAAGAAATTAATGATGCCAGTGATGGTGCTGACATTGGTAGCAGTAGCAGTGAAGATGGTACTTGGTTAAATGAAGATAATGTGGATGAAATATTAGGGCAAGTGGGCGAAATAGCGGTGCCGGAGAAAGGACTGAAGGTACTGATACAACTGAATTAATGTTTCAAGCTCAGTTTGATTTCGCATTTAGTATTAAAAGTGCTCTCGCTTACAAAGCTCCAATTATATTTTAGGTAGCATGCGTTACGACAGATTTTGCTATGCAGAATGTCCTTCTTCGTTTGGGTCTCTATTTATTGTCTGTTAATGGCTACAAAATACACCGGTTGAATAATTATATCCTCAGGTAGATTTTCCAGTTATACTTAATTATCCATAATCCATACAGTTCAAGAGAAGATTGAGAATTCACGTATATCAGTCCTTACGATTTTTCTTTTTTTTTTTTGTTTATTTGTGCGTTGTATTTATGCAGTTTATAGGCTTTAAAATCTCACTGATAACTTCTTTTCAAAGACTCAAAAATCAGTACTTTGCAATCGGACAGAATAATTAAATCTTTAAAACAAAAAAAGAAAACGATAAGAAATAAAAACGAAAACACGATAATTATTATTAATAATTGTTTGCACTGTGTTTCTAGTTAAGGTTTTCAAACCGCATATTTAATCTGAACTAATATTCATCGCTAACCAATAAGTTAAATCTTGTCATGTTCTTGAGCCTTTTTTAAAAAAAAATCATCAGTGCTTTCCTAAGCTTTTGTTTTTTCAGTTATGACATATTGTAATATATAAGACAAATAAAAAATCTTCTAGCGAAAGATATTAACTTTACTTTTAAAATTAAACAGAAATTTTTCCTTTAAGGTGTCGGGCGTGTTTTGCGACAACAACTGTGATGACGAAACGTTTTTGTCCTCGCTGTGGAAATAACTTGCTGCATCGAGTTGCTGTTAGTGTAGCTGAAGATGGAACAATGCAGCTTCACATCAACTGGAATCGACTGCAATCTTCACGTGGCCTCAAGTATTCTCTTCCAGCGCCAAAGGGTTTGCTTTTAATGTTGTGAATAAATTATTTTTAGTTGTTTCATTTCTTCTTTCCACTTATGATTTTGCTCTAAGCGAATGAAATAACTCAACTGCAATAATAGTTAAATTGAAAACCAATGTACTGGAATTAAAATCGATGGGATTTGATCGTTCTGATAATTCAAACTTCAACACATTCAAATTAATGAGCTGTAGTTATTGGATGTTTCGCGTTTCAATTTTTTTCCAAATCTTTAAGGCTATCGTGAAAAGCGATCTTTCTTCGAGAATGCTAAAATTACAAGATTTCCTTAGATGTAAAAAAACGTAGTTCACATGATGAGATTTAAACAATATTAGATTAGCACAAAAGCTATACAAGATAAGAAATGGAATTTATGCTTTTGCTAATATTTAGGTGGAAAGCATCCTGGAGGACCACAGCTTTTTGAAGATCAACCTATGCCACAGAACAGAATGGCTCGCTGTCATCAGTATCCAAACGAAACTGGACCATTTGCTATACACGATGTAACGAGCAGGTGAATTTTAACTTATCAGATATAGGAATTTGCATAATTAGTTAAGATTAATAGAAATGATAAAAGTCGAGGTTTATTCAGTTGTAATACAAAAACATATATTAAGAATAAAGAGGATTTTTTATATGTTTTCTACATGAAATTTTAATTAATTTGTTAATTAATAGAAGAACAGAACATAAAGTTGGTCTGAATAGACATTCAACAACTACATTAAATCAGGTTTGCTTGCAAGGCAATCTTTGTTTGTACTAGTCATTGAGTTTTTTTGATTTAGATCAGCAATGCTGGGCATACGGTCGTTGCAGAAGACTGGACGGAATTCAAATGTTCGAACTCATGGAAAAAAGCGAGGGAATAAGCGGCGATAGATTTCGTCTGCTCTATTGCATAACATTTTCGTTCATCTAATTTCATTTCCTTTGTTTTCTGTGTAAGTAATTGTAAATTTGAGTAGCGAGAGTTAAAAAAACAGTTTGTAAAGAAAAGTTTGAAAATGCTGTCGTTGTTGGAGATCCGCAGTGTCATGAGTAGATATTTTGCAAAGATTTAATCATATATTAGCGATTATTGGAATGATAAATTGATGAAGGAAACTACTTGGGATATAATCTATGTTGATTATCTTTCTAGGAATGATTACAGTCTGTTATGTTGTTGTTATTTTGCTTCTTTTATAATAAAATTGTTAATAATAGTTAGTCATCAGTTGACAATACGGTTCAAGCCTATACATATTTGCTTATTCATCAGGACTCAAAATAATTCTTACCACCTTGAGTCCTGATGTAGTGTTATTTATTGTTCGTTTTAAATTTATGTGGTTGTATTTTACATTACCCTGATTCTGCTATTGTTTGGAATTCAAACATTATTAACATACAAGGAATCTTTTTCGGGATTTTTTAAATCTGTGAGCTGTAATAGACTCAGGTGCAAGGATTTAAAAATATTTGAATTACTAATTTCAGTTCTAATTTCTTCCATTGGTTTTATCATCATTCATTTGAAGAAGAACTGGTATAGTTTGAGATGCTAAGCCAGATTGTTGCATGTTTTTGATTGTTATGGTATATACGTTCCAAAATATTGGAAATTTTTTACCGAACAAGGAAGTCGCCCTCAGGAAGGTGCAGTTTTCTCTTAGCAGCTAATGATGCATGAGATCTAAATACTGCAATCTAAGTTTTTCTTAATTACGTGAGATAATTTAAAATATTCCATAGCATGTTTTCTGTAATGGCAAAAAAGTTTCAGTTTCTTCTGTTGCATTTCAGTTCACTTTGATCATTTTTCCTCAATTATCGGTAAAAATGAAAATGAAAAGTGTTCTGTTAGCAAATCTGTGATAATTAAATAATATTAAATTTGTGTAAAATATATGACGATATCGTTAGTTTATGGTTCTTAATATCATATCAGTAATCGAGTTTTTCACTTCAGTAAGACAAGCTAGCCACTGGGTCATCTGCCATTTAAGGCAGCTAATTTTATTTTGATTCAATGTCAATGTCGACATATTATTGCCACAACTGTCAACAAGCAGTAGCATTGAGAGATGGAGTGAGTTTTTTTTTTTTTCACAGTTTTTATATATCGCAAATAAGTTCTGAAAGTGTTCTCATTAGTTGTACGACTATAATTTAAACTTGATTATTCCAAATCTTGTTAAAAAGCTCAACAAATGAATTTTTCGAGTCATTCTGTTTGATATATCTACACAGATTCATTTTTCAAAAATATTCCGTTCACTATGCATTCATTCATAGGTTATTTGAAGTTTAATTTTGACCGTAGTCTATGTAGTTTTTGTCTAGTTTAAAGTGGAAGGTTTCAAGGATTTTGTTTGTGCGAGATGTGGCGGCGAATTCATTGAGGAACTTTCCACAGACAGCAGGTCATATATGTCACCGTTCGGGATGGTATATTCATTTTCATCATTTTTATTAGGAATTATTTAAAGTCTTATTTCAGTCATGTGAAAATTTTATTTACTGAAGCGATTGAATAAATTTTAAAAAAGTTGATGGAAAACATAAGTTTTAGTTCTTCGGACAAATCGGACAAACGATTTCGGGAGGACAGCATGGAAATGTAAGTTCTTCAAGTAACTCTCAACAGCAACAAAGTCAATACCAACAACAAAATCAATACCAGCAACAAAATCAGTATCAACAACAAGGTCAATACCAACAAGCTCCATCAATAATCAATCCTAGCACCCTTCATCGATTCATGCATGGATCTTCTTCTACAGGTGGTGGAGAGGATGAAAATATTATCATGCTTTTTCTAAATCAGTTACTTAGTAATTTATCGGCACAAGGAGCTCAAATACAACTACAAATTACTCGTGATCCAAATGCTCACGGAATGTAAGTTGTTATTTTCAGTTGTTATCAAAATTCCGATGTATAATTAGATACTGTTGTCATTAATTTAACAGTGTTGTCAGCATTTTCAGTTCGATTTTAATGAATATTTTAAAAAACGAATTAGAAAGAAATAGAAAGTGAAGTCATTAATGTTTCTCAGTAAATGGCTTTGATTTTTGCGCGATGCATTTTTGGCTTTCAGATGCTTTTATTTTATCAGGAGAACAAGCACGATCTCACGGTTTACGCACAAGTCAATCACGTTGAATGTTATATACTTCTGTACTTCGTAGATCTTGCTGCAGTGAAATTCTTATCAGTTCTGCTTTTTATTTTTAGTTATGAACATGCGACATTAAGAGAGATATGCTCACATCAGATAAATTTCAGCGTTCTTCACGGTCCAGCAGCAGATTACGCGTGGGGCGAAGGTGGCTTGGATCAAATTGTTACACAACTTCTGAATCAATTTGAAGGCGGTTCAACACCGGTCGACCCTAAATTGCTTGGCAATCTACCTATGACGGTGGTGGAGCCAAAACATATTGAAAGTGGCGCACAATGTACTACATGCATGGAAACTTTCAAAGAGGTTACATTCAGTATTGATATTAGGATTCGAATATCTGGAGTTTGCTTTAAGCTTTAAGATGTCTTGTGTACTTTCTTTAATTTAATGAGAAACTGAAAAATTAATGGCTATCTAATCTCTTTGATTGTCCACAAAAGTTACTGTGTTTCTCTATTCTTAGTCCTTTCGTTATTTGATACGTCAGAAATTCAGCTGAAGCAAAAATCAGAATTTATTCAATGAGAGGCATATTAAGAAAAGATTAAGATGCACATGCAACAAAAAAAGTGTGGTATTACCATCAAAAATTCTGCCGATGCATGCAGGTTTGCCGAATGCATACAGTGCTACTTCTATAAAAGTGTCAACGAATGATTACCATCCGAACTGCGATTATAAAACCGAATATAAATGTTTACCAATAGAATTCTAGAATTCTACCCTTGCTTGAAATGTAATAGTAGAAATAATATTTCTAGCTTATGTCCTAGAGCTTCAAGCTTTTTTATTAAATCTGTGATGAAAGTAGAGCATTCAATGAAGAATGTTTTGCAAAATAATTACAAATTCAGGAAGAATCGGTAGCAATCTTAGAATGTCAACACATTTTTCATCGAGAATGCATATTACCTTGGCTTAGGAGGCATAATACTTGTCCAATATGTCGGCAAACGATTGATGCAACAAAGTGGTCTAGCAACAATCCCTTAGATGAATTGGATTGATGACAAAACTGATTGAAAACCAACCACTAATGCAGTGTTTTTTTATTTATATTGATGTTGAAAGTGTGAATTTATTTCTAGCGCTTATTTTTTGTAATTTTTCAATTTTTACTACGGATGGAATAAAAAAAATTGTTTTAACATCCTTTAAGAAATAATAGATTAGAAAAAAAACGAAGTCTCCCTTATATTATTATTTCTCATTTATGTACGGATACTGAAGTTTTAATTAGGATTTCAAAATTTTATATGGAACGGTTGAGAATTCCATCATTTACTGTCTAAAAACTTGAAAAAGTGAGGAATAATTATTAATCAATGGTAGTGAAAAATTGAAAACCTAAGAGAATAGATTTAAGTTATTTAAGAATAAAATTGTTAATTTTTATGTATTAAACAAGTAAAGAGAATTTTATGTATTACATAAAAATATGGTTTTGAATAAAAGGTAAGTGAATACACAATGAGTGATAGTACGATGCAAAAAAAGTGGAACCGGTAACTGGTTGAGAGCACTAAAATTTAATAAATGCTTCCTAAGCAAAAGTTCGTCCGAAATATTTCAATTAGGATTACGTAACCATGTTTTTAAAAATCTGAAAGCATATTTAGCAAGATTTTAAAGAAACTATATGAGATCAAAATAGGGTCCATTCGCATAATTCAGCTAAACGGGAGAGGCCATGTTGATGAGCTGTTCTTCCAATCGTTTCCAGGTTGAAACGAAGTTCTTCGGGTGATATAACGTTTTCTTCAACACCGCAACAATCACAAAACAAAGACAAATTATATTTTCGAATCTAAAAATGATTCCGCTATGCGAATGACTTGCTGGATCGTTTCTTCCTTAGTAAAAAATAGAATAACATATGAAAAAAAGTATATAGAAACCTACCGCTTCGCAACGCGTACACTTGAAATCTTGTATTGTATAAGCAACCAGAAGTTGATTCACTCGTTCTATTAAAAGCTCTTCAATGGTAGACGAATGAAACTGTTTTCCACAGCTTGGACAAATCCATTTTGATTGGCATACATCTAAATCATTTGACTGGCAGCATACAGAGCAAAATAATTGAGTTAATGTGCAGGAAACGTTCAATGATTGCCATGTATTGTCATATGATGCGTCATCTGCGTCCAACATACGCAAAAGTTGATAGCGAAGCTGAATATATTAGTACAAACAACATTGGATAAGCAGGCAATTAGCATATATCTAATGCGATAATTTGATGTAAAAAAAATTGCAGTGGCACGATACTGCAATCAAATTCGTACGTGAAGCTAAGAAAAATAAGGTGAAAACATACAAATGGACTATGCTCAACCATCAATTAGATATGCTGAAACTCAACAAGTCTAAAACCTATAAATCCCAAAAAGTGGACTGGAAAAAACAAGAATAAAAGTCCGTCAATCTCGTTCTTAAAAAGAAATATACATCCAGCAATACCTTCCCAATTGATTCATAAGTAATACTGTCAAGTCCAATGAAATGTGATATGCCTTTCACCATCAAAATAATTGAATTTCGCAAATCAGTATTTTCTCGGATATTCGTTGACAAATTATTAAGAAAGTCAAACATTTGCTCCGTAACTTCGCTTTTTACCAGATTTAAACGGTACTGTTGCTGCTCCTCCACACTATTCTGAATACAAAAAGTTGAAAAGCAACAATCAATTTCCGAGCCAACAAGAATTCAAAATTCTGAACATCGAGAATATAAACTAGAGGCTTTTCGCCGTGCTATTGAACAGAAGGTGCAAATTTTCATATTCGGAGCAAATTCATCGCTTTAAAGATATTTTGCTATAGCCATTATAAACTTACAGTTGATTTTACATTCCGAGCTACTAAAACAAGATATCCGATTAATGTCTGCTTGAAAAAGTTTCGGTAATTCTCGTCCTTAATAAAGTTGGATGTACCAAGTTTCACAGTAACTTCGTTACTTTCTTCTTCATCACCCAAAAGAATTCCAACATAATCATTCTGCAAAGATAATTAAGAAATAATCCACTAAAAAGAATCAAAATCAAGAAATTTAAAAGGTACAAGAAATAGAATGAATTAAAGTAAGTCAGAATTTGAATAAATCGTTTCAAAAACATTTTCGAAAAACAAGATCTCTTTATTTTACTGTGCAATGTGATGCTGTGTCTCTTTAATAATTCCCTCATTCGGGAAACACGAATTTAAAAGACTCACGTAACAGAGCATTTGTTTTTGAAAAAATTGAAAAATGGGAAGCACGGTAAAGCCCAAAAATTGCCAATCGAATTGTAAACAAAAACATTCGCAAAAAAAGTTACCACACATTTCTTATTTATTGAAATCTTATTAATCTTATTTATTGAAAATAAGTAAAATTTAGAAAATTAAAAGAAATTTACCGCGTCAACCCACAGCAAAACATCCCAAAATTTAACTGCTTTAACATTTAGCGAGGCGAAAATTGCGTGCTCTTCAAGTGATAGGAGCAAGCTGTTTACAAACGATTGTGCATGTTCAAGAGACGAACGTTGTGTGCTCATAACAACTCGCGAACTAGATGCGTAAATGACATGTCCGCCCAACCGATTTAGCTAAAATAATTTAATGCTTTATCATAAACAGTATTGTATTCATGTTAAATGTGCTCCAGAAAATCCAACTGAAGTCCCTATCGAATTACCCTACGCGAAGCACAACAAGAAAGCGCAGTAAGATATGCTGAAACTTCAAATAATTCAAAAAACTCTGCTATAAATCATATTTCATCAGAAACAAAGAGAAATCGCATTAAATGCTTGACAACTAATATAACGATATTTATCAACTTTCGAGAGACAAAAATAAGATATGTCCTAATGAAGCAATGCAATTGTTAAGGAAAAAATTTTGCGCAGTCTATTAGCAAGTTTGCTTCCTGACAGATTCTAAAAATATGTTTCATTAAGTGAAGATATCAATTCAAAAATTTCGTATCTATTTCAGTGAATAGCTTTGAGAACAAAAAACTCTTGCAACTCTTATTCATAATCAAAGAAGCATCTGAACTTACTTCAGCAACCAGTAATAGGATTAGTTTAGTAATTAATATATCAACTACGCGAACAATTGCGGGATCGTACATCAATGCATGCTGCGTTCGTAACCAACTGCATAAAATAGAGCAATTTTACTAAAAATCTGTTTCTTGGAAGAACTTCCGAAACTATTATAATGACGCCATGTTATTTCCTATTATATTTAGCGATTCCATGGAAATTAGCCATTTTGTCAAAATGAAACAAAGGATTTACCAACCGATCAAGGCTAATGACTATTTGATCCGCAATTTTGCTCCCATACAGGTGAATATCCTTAATACAGTCATGTAACAGTACTCGAAGGACCTGAATACTAATGTAATTTAAATTATTGAACTAAAAAATGATTCAATAAGGTTAGAGAAAGCAAAAATACCTATTCTTTCAATACATTTTATCATCTGCAGATATTGCACCTGCACACCAAATGTAATCAAACAGCCTCTTTTCGATCAAAACCAAAATATAATCTACTTACACTCATTTATTTTAATTGATCAACGAATAATTTACTGCATTACAGTCTTGTAAACCAAGAGACAAATACTTAAAATACGATGAGATTCATTTCTGCTTCGTTCATTCATATTACGTCAAAAACATACTTTTAATGGACCTGCAATAGCTGCTCCTTCATCATATTGAGCGATACTTCGAACATACCCAAGGAGCGCATCTGCGGCTAAAACAGGTCCAGTCAAAAACCCAACCGAATCCGCACTACCTTCAGCATCAGCGATATTTGCTGATTGCACAATTGCTGTTACATCAACTGCACCCAGCTCTAGCTCAACACATATATCGGTTTCGAAGCTTAAAAAAATATAAAGCGTGAAAAAAAAAACTAAAAATTATTGTTGTATCAGTAAAAATTATTGATACAACAGAAGTGGAAGCCAAGAACCTCTAACTTTTTACCTTCATGCATCTGATATTACTGATTAATCAATTATCTGCCATTATCCAAATAACATTTAATTTTCACTTTTAGATAAGAAACTATGTACCTAGATTCACTGACTATACATACTGATTGCTTATTAATGGAAAGCGAAGACCAAACAGCATTTAGACGCGAATCATCCAATTCTTTACCACCAAGATCCGGTCGACTAAGTGGTGATGCCCATAGAACGTATCCTTGATTGATCAAACTTCGTGCAAATAATATATCTGGACCAAATGTTGAAAAATCTTCCGGTATATTACCAATTGGAACATGCAAATAACGGCTCACTTCTACATATTGCTGAAACAGTGAATGCCTACCGAATTTAAAGACTTTATAGTATTTCAGTTGTATAACAAGAAAACATCTATACCTACCGAGAAAAAAAAAACTAATTTTAATAGTATAACGAAAAACTACGAGCTTGTGCTTCAATTTTTGCAACACTGATATGCTAATCCTAGGATAATGGAATTCAAATTTAATAGTTCCAGAAATAATGCTTGAAAAAAAATTGACAATTTTTTCCAAATTTAAATTTAGTTCTTACATGTAAATACAGAAACATGTTGAAATAATGCTTGATGATTCTTCTCAAGACAATACGTTGCCAATCCAAAACATTAAAAAGACCGGATGGCTCAGAAGCATGAATTCGCACAAGAGGATAGCCATCAAGCGCTGATATTCGTTTCACCAATGTAGACAATCGTTGCTTCGACTGCACAGCAATCATTGTCGGGTAGCTATCAACATGGTGCAAACTTCGAATATACTACAATGCATTTAAACAATTTTTTACAATCTCAATCAATAACTTACAAAAAAAGAGTTGCCTTAAAATTCATTTAATGTAACAAGCCACAGTTTAGCACTTCACCACATCACCGCCGCCTTCTTCATTTTGATTACATATTTATTATTCATGAAAAAAATTATAAGTTAACCGGTCAAGAAAAATTCTCCACTTTGTGCTATTTTTGATTGCACAATGTTAGAAAAAGTGACTGCTTTTCTTATAAGAATAAAGCAATTTATTATAGTCAAATTTTTACTTTAATTAACACAGAGGAAACGAAAATACTACATTAATAGAACATATGCTTACGATTAGTGCTAGTAATTAATAATAAGTCCTATCGAAAATGTTTCATATGCTAAAATGTTTTATAAATAATGTTTCATACAAAATTCTTTAACATCCTTAGAAACATATATTCTATTTTGCACGGCTACAGCATATGTTTGCTGTATATATAAGAAAAACTTACTTTCTGAATTATTCGGTCAGCTCTTTCGACAGCAACGCACTGATTTACAGTGAAATTCATATCAGCCTTGCGGCTCAAAAAGGAAATGATAACATCAGTAGATCTAAAATGTGACATTTCAAAAAGCCTTTTTACGAAAAATAAATTAGCCATTCCAATCTGGTAAAATATTCAATAACAGAAAATAAACAAAATAGTAAATAAAAAATAAATAATACCTTTATTTTATTAATAATACTAATTTCTACATTTCAGTCATGGCTCAAAAGTTCTCAATTTTCTTTAAAAGTATACAGTATTAGATAGGCATTTTAATATTATATCAAGTCAAACAGTTATAATCAACTGTGGAATAATTTATAATCCCCAGTTGTTAGCGCAAAAGATATCGATGTACAGCTAATCATAACACTTACAAATTCGCTTTTTCACTGGCATACATTTTTGGTAAATTTGGCAAGTTCAATTCAGTTTTGTTTACCACAACAATATGCGCTTCGCTTGTAGCTGTATTAAATACAGCCATAACAGATCGATTATCCTGTTGATGTTCATAAAAGAACAAAGTACGAATTCTATTTTCCGGAAGATATTGCACTGAGAAATCCTAAATTTTGTACTTTAAATTTTATAAAAATTCATTTCCGCAAGAGTCTTGCTAAATGATAATTCAAATTGAATTTTTGCTTTAGGAAATTAATGAAGTTAAACTACAACCAACTGGTTCAAGCTCTTCGAAATTGTATGTGACAGCCGAATTTGCTTGCAAATTCGGTTTTAATCGGCAGCTACAACCAAAAGTAAGTATGGCTCGGAACAGCAGTGGTACCTGTGACTCATAAACACCTTCAATCCTCATCGCACATAGCTCTTTATTCAACTGACTGCAAATATTATTATTTTCAACATCTTTGACAATATTTTCAGACATGTGAAAAAAACGGAATGAAAACCCAAACAATTTCACTTAATTCTTTTCCTTCAATTTCAATATGTTTAAGTACAATTGGCGCTGAATTTTTAAATTCAAATGAATTATTTTGAAAAGTTATAGTGAAAACAGTATACATTACTTTAAACTAGATTCGAATATCCTCTCATCGATAACATATCGTCGTAAATGAAAAACTGGCTTCAAGCGTGGAAGAATGCGTTTCACTAACGTGCCACAACTCCCATTTTCTTCACGATCATTTACGTAAATAATCCGCGGCATTCGTAAATTGATTTTCATCATTTTATCAAGAATTATACACCATAGTATTAACATACCTTTGCTTGAAGTTTCTGATATCTGCAACTATATATGCATCAATGCCAATTTCTCTTTGAGCATTCTATCAATTTGATTAACTAATGCTTTATTAAAAAATTCCTTTTCATTTCTGCAAAATCTGTATATTTATAAGAAATAAGAAGTTTCCTCTTTACCGCTTACATTAAAGATAAGTTTTTGCACAATCATAAAGATTTTAAAATTAGCAAAACCGTTTGATTTTACACTTCTTCACGTGCAACTAAAACTTCTCGATGCAAAATAGTTGTAACGTTTGACCTTAACAATTTGCCATACTGTATCTCGCATCATCTGTTCACCACGTTCAAGCATGGATGTAATTGGTGTTCTTTTAGACAAAGCATTTTGTCTTTTACGGTTCTTTTCCTTTTTTTCCTTCTGCCATTTCGCCTTCAAATATCTACAAATTGCAAAGCTTTAAAGACCGCTGTTTAAAATGCTGAGGCTAGTTTGATGTCATTCTTCTCTACGCTACTGTTCTCTTATTACAACTAAATCTTGATGACAGTAATCCCATTACCGAACTTATCATCAGAATTTGGAGAAAACGTTATAGCTTTTATCACTTTTACTTAAACTTGTACCCAATATACAGAAAAAATAAGAACAGTACCGCAACCACTCTTCAACTCCATGTTCAACAATTGTTTTTTTTTGTATTGCTGCACAATGATCAGTCATTTGAGTTGGTGTTGAATGCTTTGTAGTAACATTCAAAAAATCGCATGTAGTTGTTTCCATTGTAGAAGAACTCTAAAACTGAATTAAATTAACATATTATTACTGATTAATTCTCTTTAATTTGAAGATCAAATCATTTCACCTTTTCTAAATTTGGAGAGTCACTGAGAACAGTAATATTATTCTGTGAGTTGACATTTGAAGTCCTTAAACTGCTGATATTTTCAATATCAGGTGTATCGGTCTTTTTGAAAATTTCATTGATTTTCGGTTGCTTGTGGTCATTTTTCCGCTGCTGTCGCTTGCTCTCCAACCAGTCCGGGAACGGAACGCGCGGAACCGGATTTGGTACATTCTGTAGGGCAGCTGGGATTGTAATAATTTTCTGGATGGTAGCTCCAAATCGTTCAATATAATATTCCCAGTCGATGATCTACAAAGTTAGTTATAAGATTCCCTATCAGTATTTTAAACAACTTACCACTCCTAAAAGAGCAATTTCGACCTTTAACGTGCTTCAAACACGATTGAAATAACTGAAATTTCCAAATCCCTCACAATAATTTCAAGTTATAATTTAAGAACCGGAATCATAAAGAGCATAATTAATCAAAAGAAAATCCCCTCTAAAATGTAAATCAACTACATTTCGGGCATTGATATTATCTTTGGTAATTGTTGTATCTTTGGTCCATTTTCGAAGATAATGAGCGGAGACATTGGAGGCTGCTTGAAATATAGCCAAGGGAATAGCCCTTTGTGCGACAGGTGCATCAAGTGGCATCTTTGAAATAATAAAACGGCAAGCAAGTCCAACGTCCTTCACCATATCATCACCGAGAAACTGGAAACATTTTGTTTAATGGGATATACCGCAATCAAGACAAGAGTTTTAGTTTTCTTCTTAATTTCCACTGAACATAATGAAAACTGCGAAAAGATAGCTTACTTCTGCAAGACGTTTCGCGGTTGAAATAGATGTTGACTTTTGTTCACCGTAATCATCGAGCTTTTTTGACATGCTCCGATTTTCGGCAATTAAATCAAACAATTCGTAATCTGGTAAGCTAGCACCCTGAAAATTTTGAAAAAACTCGAATATGAGAATTGATACTACAATTTATAGTAGCAATTCTTATGGATAATACTATATTGAAAAGTAGATAAATATATTATGAATTATTGTAGATAAATATTATGAATAAATTATTGTAGATAAATATTATGAATAAATATATTGTTAATCATGTTAATTGAATTAACATGATTAACAATCTACAGAAAGAACAAACAGAAAAATTACAATGATTAAGAAAATATCGTCCACATAAAGCTGATAGTCAAACAAATCTGGCTCATCAACTCATGCAATTCAATTAGTTCATCTGTAGATTTTCGTAAGAATCTTCTTTGTCAATAAAAATTAAACTACTTACTTTCGAGAACAGTACATTCAGCCAGTAATTGGCTTCTTTTGCAGCATGCTCGTACGCTTCTGCATGATTTTTGCCTTTTAAAAACGCTTTAAAAACTGAGCTCTGGAAATATTTGACCAGCGCTAATTCGCCACGCCGCTTTACTTCAAAGCCCTTTAGTTCAGCAAGTGAACCATCAAAATTGAAGACTGCATATCTGGAAATGCGGATAATATTCAGTTTTATTTCGTTAAATTAAAGGAAAGACTCAAAATTTAGCATACCTTTTTTTTAATTTTTTGCCTTCCTCTCTAGAAGCTGGAAGAATCATCGCTAAGTATGGCCCATCAACTTCGAAAAATATGGAATTTTCGGAAGTTATAGAATATGTTCCATCCGGTTGAAGTTGATGAAACTGGTCGTTCGTAAATTTATCGTGAATAAGAGCATTGAGAATTGCACCTGGATATGAAATAGTTACCTGTAATTATTCTACATTTTTAACAAATAGAAAAAGCAGAAAGTTTGAAAATGTACAAATTTTGTAGACCTCAAAAAATCTATTATATATAGTAACAATACCGTTTTGCGCTCAGAATTGTTCAAAGTGAAAGTAATATTGTCAGGAAAAGTCCCTGGAATCAAGCACCATATTCCATCTGTATCAAGTTCTAAAGGTTTACCAATACATTCTACAAGCTTCCGTGCTTCAGTAATAATATTTGCACCAGTATGGCAAACTATACCAGCCATTTCCATTGAAAACCATCTTGCTCCTGAAAAAATAAATGATATATTACGATTTCTTGAGAAGCTGGAGAATGTTCTCAACGAAAATTTTCGTCAAATAATTGTAACTGAAACCTTTCCGCATGACATATCCATAAAATGAGTTTAAGATGCATTTATGAGCAAGCTGCAAACTTTCGTAAAGAACAACGCGTCCCTGGGCTATTTTTAAAGCATGAATATCATCTTCCGGCACTTCATCCAGAGCAGCTCTAGCTTTCTGAAACAATTTTTTTTCAAGAGTCTTCAAGAGTCTGAAGAATGACAGTCTTGCTACTGAACAAGAATAGAAAACAGAGGCCTCAAGTATAGAAGAATAATAAAAAAAAACTAAGAGAATGAGAAAACAATAATATTAAAAAATCTTGAAAGTGTTCAATTAAGCAGTTTGAAAATTTGAAACGAAAGAAATGAGCAAGAGCAAGTTTACACTTGCTTTAAGCATTGTTTTGTATTCATATCGTCTATCTCGGAAGGCCTTCACAGTATCCACATAGAATGCATTTTCTCGTTCACAAATCGTCGTATATCGATACTCACTTTTTGTAATGTGAGTTTTACCGTAAGCACGCTTACAAAAATCTAAATAAGACAATCTGAACAAATTTGAAAAAAATATAACTTCGAAATGAATAATGTTTCACGCCCTATTAATAACAGTGTTATTGCTAATAACTCAAGAAATAATTGAAAAAACTTTAATCATGCAATAGTTATTCAGTACCAAAAAACTCAACCACATCTCTGTAAAGGAAGGAAAAAGACTATCACTTGTAAATTGCCAAAAAATATTCCAACTCAAAACAGCTAAAACCTACCTTTCACCCGTTTCACTTCAATTTGAATCCTTTGTTCATGATCTAAGTTATGAAATGCTACCGCTGGTTTACCGAATGTTTCATTTTCCAGTTGTTGTAGGATGCGCTCATATTCACCTTTTGAGGCAGGCACTGAAAACCTGATCACACCTTCTACGATGCCCGATTTTCCACAAAATAATCGAATAACTTTGGAACAGTTGGAGTGTGATGCTCTAACTAGCAAACTTACTGATTTCACCGCGCCATTCCCATCGCATCGTTCTCTGACACTTTGCATCAGGTGAATTGTACACACAGGCAATACAGTCTTCATTTGTAACAACTGCTGATGGCTACAAAATTATGAAAATTTGGAATCATTGCAGTAAATTTCAATTGTCTGAGAACTATATGACTGACAAAGAAATTAAAGAAAATCAATATCACGCTGAAATTTCGAAAGTCAAATTTAAAAAGAGTTGTCAACAAATAATTTCAGAAAAATCTTAGCATCCAATGCGGTATCAATGATAGCTGTGACAATTTCTTGCTGATATTAAAATAGAAAAATGCAAATTAAAACCATTTATGGCAAAAATTCCACGACATGAAGAAACAAACCTGAAGACGATTGGTAAGTATAATATTAGGATACATTGCACCCACATCCAGATGGTAAATCTTGGGAGTTTCAAGGCGCTGAGGTCTTTTAATGAAATCATCAAGCTGTGTTTCAACCTGAAACCAAGTATATAAGGTTTAAATAAAACTTCTATTCTGTCCAAACGCACTAAACACCATATTTATTTATAACTAGAAATTTGAACAGATTCGAACAAAAACATACAAAACAATCTTGCATAATAAAGTAGTTTTAAAATAAGGCAATTATGTTAATGTGGAAATGGCACTGCAACCTTTCAGCGTCAAATTTTGATTGTCCAATAAAATTTACGATAACAAAGCTATTATGCAAACAGCGCAATTCAAATATGTTCAATTCATATTGAAATAAATCAGCATACCTCACTTACAACATCATCGAAATCGACGACTTCATCCATGTTAACACCAAATTCACGAGTTAGTGAATTACTTAGTGCTTTTCTGACGTCCCTCTTTAAATCTAAGATAGTAGCCGGAACGATTCGGAATCTGTAAAACATATATTTCAACATTTAAAAAGCTTAAGTCTCTTCAATGTGAAATAACTCAGACTTTTCTGGAATGTCGGCGCGAAAAACACCAGATTCCAAAGCTTCAACATGGCCGCCAACATATGTTTCGCTCTCAATCACATGTCCACCACTGGTATATTTTGTCCCATGGTGCAAGGATTTATTCGGGAAAATGATGTTGTTATAAAATGCTTTAACCATCAGCAATGCTTCACACAGTGTGCCGGAACCCTTGCGAAGAACCTAAAATAAAATCTTGGAAGGTTCGAAGCGAAGAATTAGAATATAATTTTAATTTTTTGAGAGTATATAATTTTTTATAAAAGAGTATATAATTTTCTTTGAACTTCAAGCAGTCAAACGAAATCAAACTGAAGATAAAAATATAAATCTTGAAGTAAATACAATATTCTAAAAAAGAAAAGACTCACGTCATCGGGGCCCAAAGGTATAATTGTACACAATGCAAAGATGAATGGATGGACGTATTTAATGTATAAATAATAAGTTGCAACCGCATCAGACACTGAATAGTTTGCCAGGGTCTTAAATTTTGAAAAGTTTAACAAACATAAATAAGAGAAAAATAAAAAAAAAATTAGATCCTGAACTGGGTACATCTGATTTAATTTTATTTCCTTTTGCAAACAAACTTGAAGTGAAATATGAAATTAAATCGAACTTGAGGTTCATCCTTGGCCATTATACACATTTGTTCAGGATCAAGCTCAATTGGATCATACCGAAGTTTAGCTTTAGTACAAGCTTTTAGATTCTGACTTCCCATTGGTAAATAACTATCACGTTTTACCCATCTGAATATAAACGACAGTTCAATTTAGCACATCTGACTGATAATTCTTGCACATAATTCTATTTGGTCTCATTCAAAATAATATATTCATATATTTTTATATATCATATAATTTTAATTCATTCAAATTCATTTTTCGTGCTCAAAATAAAGTCAGTGCGAAAAAACAAGAATAAAAAACCGATAATTTTTGAGAAAGCAAGGATTACATTCAGTAAATAAACTTGAGTTCCTGTTCTAAATTATCTGAAAAATCACCTAAAGAAAAAATCAACAACGAGATTATACTTACTTGTACGCATCGAGATGAACTGCATATGTAGTTCTGTATTCTCCAGAAGAATTTTTAGAAACACCAATTTCCGTTAACATATTTATACCATGAACTGCAGCACGAGCTTCCACAAATGGCCTGCAATTTGATTCCTTGGTTGAATGTAGATGCGAACTAGGAATCGGTTAAATAATTAAATAAACTAACCAATCGAATGAATCACCGTTATAAGTGACAAATACAGATGGACGAAGCCGAATTATATGATCAAGAAAATATTTGATAACAGTTTTTTCGTCAGGTAAATTGATAACTCGAAATATCCCCTTAAAGTTTTTCGAAAATTAAGATATGTCAAAACGGAAGCATCAAGGGAATTTTGAGATATCCATCAAAGGAATTCTATCATAGTATTTAAACTAAGTTCAAGTAAAAAACAAAAATTAGTGTATCTACATTTTCTCTTGTATGTGAAAAACTTTTTTGAAATTCTTTTTGAAAAAAAAAAATGCGGAAATATAATTGCGTCAAAATGAACACAGCATGTCCTATTTCAGCAGTATAGATTCGATTAATTTCCAACAAGGATTACCTTGTATTCTGCCCTTGGAGTATATTCAAAATTATCAACATCGCTGGAAATAATTTGCCTATTTATAATTAAGAAACCATTTCCATTGACCATATATGATATCATCATAATTTCATCGAAAGTGCTATCAGGAAATTTCAAAGGTAGCTTTGTAACTTCAATATCATAAGCTAAAATAATTGGTTCCGGTGGATCGATTAGCGTTGGATGACGAATTATTTTTGGTTTTCGATCGAAATCCCTTCCTGTTACACGATACCACAGACCAACGAACAATTCCAGATCAATGCACACTCGCATTTGATAAGGCAAATCATGTTCTCTGTAATTGTAAGGTTATTATGGTAGGAAATTGATAAAAGTCAAATAATTAGAAATGAAGCGATAGGTGTTGCAAACTACAAAATTTCTGAATCTCTGAATTATAAAAATCATAAATACAGACTTAAAACTAAGAGCTGAGCTGAGTTGAAACATTCTATTTTTATGGATGAATGAGTTGGGTAAGCAAATACGGATTCTGCAGGTTCATGGTGTACAGTAAAAAAGTGGTTCCATGGGACCTTTGTAAGCACTTAAAACTATATAATGTTAAACTTAAATTCAGTTCCGTTTGCATTCGTTCTTTTTACAAATTCCGGTATTCCTCAAGGTACGCTAGTGTCATATTTAAAATTGTTTAGCATATATAGATTTATCTTAAGCAACAATATCAAAAATGATTAGTTGTTAACTAAAGATTAATGGATCCAAAGAAAGGATGACACTTCCTATTACTTAGTGATATTCGACTTTTAAAAATGAGATAAATTGAGAAAAAAACCTCATATCAATAATTTTTTCTAAAACACCGCCTTCGTCGAACATCACTTCCCGTGAACCAAAATGCCTAAAAATTACTGAAATTTATATGATATTAAGACTCCCAAAAAAAAATTTATATCGTTTTTGCGATCCGAAAAAAGACAATTTTAGCTAAGGAAATATGGAATGTATAAACCTGGTAAGAAGATTAGTGTATGAAGTTGTTTGTTTTTCTCTTTCCTGATTTCTCCTTAATATTGGGGTGATATCTTTCTTGAATTTCAAAAGTTCGCTTAAACTTGGGAATGAAATCTTCAAATATGTTCGTTTCAATCCTGAGAGGTGATTTTTCTGCAGAAAAAGTAAAAATATATCCATTCTGATAATTGCAAAAAGAAGTCTTTTTCAATTTGATAAAAAAACTCACTAAATCAAGATCTTCTTTTTCCACAATATCGATAGTAATTACGCTTGCATATTTTTTCGATAAATATGCCAAGACTTGATGTTCAAATGAAGGGAGTGTTGCAATATAGAGATATGGACGAAATGGATAGGATATCTAAATTTCAGATGGTTACTTATGATGTGATACTATTTTTCCTACCCTCAGTAAAAATTTTAAGCGAAAATGTTTCTTTTTTGTTTCTATCATCAGTATAAAGTACATTAGCTCTGTAACTCATCAGTATAAAGTACATTAGCTCTATAACCTTAAAACGTTCTCCATCTTCTTGGAGGAAATAAAAATCGCACACTGCAATGATATTTTTCGTTTGTTCATCTATCATTTCCGCCTGCAACGTTAAAGATTACTCTTAACCGACCAATTTTTTAACTACTTATCGTTGGGATTATATGTAAAGATATTTTAAAAAGACACATTTTCGAGCAAAGAAATTTGAAATATCTTTAAAACCCAATGCAAGACCAATATATATATATACTGGCTTTCTTGTTTGTAAGGAACGTGAAAATTTGTTATGTATATAAATACATTCTTAACTCAAATATTTAAAACTTTTGAAATATCGTAATTTCTAGTTTTATCACCAAAAGTTTATGATTTAAGAGAAACACAAGCAATTCCCAAAGAAAAGCTCTTTAAACTCAACAATAATTAGTATTTTGAGAGGAACCCACCGACTGAACATTCAACAACCAAGCATTCCTCCATTCTATGTCAGTGTAACGTTGAAAACCAAATTTTTGATCCAAAATTTCCACTGAGTGAATTTTTTGCAAACGAGAACCATAGCTGAAGTGAAGTTTAAGAACAGTACTAAATGATAACAGCTCATTAATAAGGGTAGCATAAAAAAGATTCAAAATCCAAATTTTTTCAACCAAAGAAATTTCAAGCAAATATATGAATTCAAAGTCAGCCATTTTGTTGCTTGATGAGTTTGCACTCTTTCATTTTTATAGAAAAGATAAAAGGCTGATGAATACATGATACTGGGCTTTCGTCAATATTTCTTTAAAGTACTTAAGTGGAAAACGTAGAGGTTGAAATCTGATTAGACATTAATGAAATCTGAAAACTTCTCACTTTTCCTGAACGTTACTCGACTGTTGATCCATTTATAAATCAGCTCGATGCATCCCTTTTTCAATCATTTTCAGTTTTTCAATCTAAAAAAGTTTTCATTTTCACTCTTTTCTTTTTAAATTTCTTTTCAAAAATTCGTTTTCCATTTAATTAATACAATCATTATTTTATTTTATTCCAATGCAACCACAGAATCGTCCTGTCTTTTTGAACGAAACATACATCTGACCTTAATCTCAAACAAATAAATTGACCAATACATTCATCCAATGACCTCTGACACTTTCACTGATTTATCATAATTGCCTCGCTTTTTTCTAGATAATTACTTAACGAACATTTATTCTTCCTATAGTATAACAGTATAGCTCACTTATAGTTAAATCGCTTGTCAAAAAATGTGAATTACCAATAAAAAAATTCCAGAATTTCAAATATAATGTCAACTTAGTCTAGAAATAAGTATTTTAGTTATTTTATCACATTTACTTTAATATCAATGGAAAAGTTCTCAGAGATCGTAGCTCCGAATCGGCCAACTGAAAATATTTAAATATATCTCGAGAATCAGAAAAATAGTTCGAGAATCCTTTTGTTGGTATACTTTATCAATAATCCAATTCAGTAGTCTTGTCTCGATAATTGTTTTCAATGCAAGAATACTCCAAATTCTCACTTAGAGAATTAAATTAAAACAGTTAATAAGCACATGATAAATATCATTAATGCTAGGTATATAAATAATAGAAATCAATGGAAATGCAATTTATTTAATTAATTAATTTTAATTTACCCAATTAATTAATCTAACACTCACGTATTAATTTACTTAACAAAAGACAACGATCACGTATTAAAAAAAGCTGCGCAACAATGAACAAAAAAATCAAATTTAAAACTTTTGGCGCGTCTACTTTACAATAATTCACCGACCATCGCTCTAAGTGAAAAATGAAATTCAACAACTTGCAAGGACTGACAGGTGGCAATTGATGAGTTGGATGATAGGAGATCAATAAATAATAATTAATTGTGTCTATGCCAATTTTAGAATAATTTGTTGGGATGAATAATTGTCATAATATGCCCGTATTGGACATTTGTATGAATCGATAGTTTATTGTGAATGTTTGGATTAGTTAATTAAGTTTGTAAATTAAACTTTTTTTTTGTTTACAGCAATGAATGATAGATTATTTTAGTAGAGTAGAAAAAGAATTGATTGAATTTTTAGAAATTAGAAAATTGATTGAATTAGAAATTAGAAAATTGATTGAATTTTTTTCAATTCAACTTTTATTTGAAATATAATTATTTATAAAATATATTTGTAGAATCCAATAATCGCATACAATTAATCAATTTATAATATTTATAATATATTATATTCTGTAGAATATATCAGAATTTTTAACGATTTGCGGATGAAATTCCACAATAATATTTTTATCCTTTTCAGTTTATCGATTACTTTAATTAACTTATGCTATGCTATTTTGTTTATAGCGTATTGATTGACCTCACATAATTATATTTATCCTAAATGCGTAAAGAATTGTTCAAACAACAATAATCTTTATATTACCATTTTTTTTTTTTAATCTGATATAATATAAAATAGTTATTTTGAAATTTTTAATGTTACAAATTATTTCGAGTATCGTTATAGTGATTTTCATACACTCTGTTCACTATGCCTTATCTCTATCCTTATCTAACGCCTTATCTAACAACCCAGTTGACGTAGAAATACGTCAACTGGGTCATAGTTTGTATTTGGTATGCAACTATTGGTATTTAAATTGGATTGGATTAAGATTGAATTTATCTTTCTTCACACAACTCTTAGTCTGAAAATTTGAAGCTTCGTGGTAAATATCTTAGTTGAAGTTTCATTCTTCTAACATCATTCAATCCTGTATATCTCTATTTCCGTGCATCCTAGTTGAAGATTTTCAATGGAATATGCGGCAGCTTTTTGGAATACAGATTCCTCCAACATGGATTAATTAATGAATTTGAAGTTTTGTTGAAGCACATTTTACGTTATACACATATCCCATGTAGAAAACCACATCAATGCATTTTGTTTTTCATGTGCTTTGCTTGCTTAAATTATGTTGCTAACGTATTCGCCTGCTTTAAGTATCATCGTTCACTCTGTGATTACAAAAAAAAATATTCTGATATTTGTAGATGCCGTAATTTTTGTTATGAGGAATAGATCAGGAAATGAAGCCAAGGAAGAGGAAATACCGAATGGCGCCAATATTTGGAACATATTGGCAGGCGTATGCATGTATTATCCATTATCAATAGGACTTACTTTCTATCAGAAATGGTTCATTAAGGTTTGTAACATATAAATCATTATTTATTTTTCAATTATTTGCACTCGAAATTTTCAAAAATTAAGCTAAATTTTCAATAATGTTTAATGTTATCAAGTTAACTTGAATTTAAAAATTTATATTGCAGAATTACGAATTTCCATTACTTGTCGTCACTTGTCATTATGCAATTAAATATTTCATTGCCATAATTATTCGATTTTTCATGGAATATCGGACGGATAGACGCACTAGAGTTTCATTTAAAGATCAGCTACAATGGATGGTACCAATTGGCATCTGTGCTTCGCTGGATATTGGTGCGTTTTAGTTGAAATGATAAAATTTATTAAGCTTAAACATCTTTAATAGTCATTTCCATTTGATTGCCACTTTGTGTGTAAGAGGAACTCATCAGGAATACTGTCCAGTTTAATGAAATATTAGGAAAGACTTATATATTTGCCATATCTAATTATCAAACAGGTATACGAGAAAGTTGCACTTAACATTAGCAGCGTGATTAGATTCAAATTGAATTCTCTTTAGGTTTATCAAATTGGGGTCTTAAATATGTGACTATAAGTTTTTTTACAATGGCGAAATCCAGTAGCATTTTGTTTATGGTTACATTTGCTTTACTGTTGCATTTGGAACGATGGCGTCCAATTCTTGTCATATCTGCTGGACTTATTGCGTTTGGCTTATTTCTTTTCAATTGGAGGTTTGCTGGCTTTTAGAACTTTTTGAAGAGAAACACAAGACATAAATTTACTTCTTTGGTTAATCAACCTAATAGAAATTATTAAACGGAGCATTAAGCAGTATGTATCTTTTGATTCTTATCCTGGAAATATTGTGACAATAATTTATTTATTGCTGTATTACTTGTAGGAGAAGAAAAATAAATCATGCATTCAATATATTTGTTATTTCGTATCTACTGCATGAGCATAATAGCCTTTCCAGATCAGCTCAATTCGAACTTCGCGGTTTAATGTTGATTGAATTGGCAGCAGCATGTACAGGATTGCGATGGACAGTTTCACAAATTCTTATGCAGGGAGAGGGAAAATTACTCAAACATCCATTGGATATGGTTGCTTATGCACAACCATGGATGTTTCTTGCCATTCTTCCTGTTTTGTTCTTGTATGAAGGTAATAAATAAACAAAGTCCATTCTAAGACTATTAAGATGAAAATTTTTGAAATTCTCTATTTTCTTAATAAAATATGTGTATTAAATTTTATATGAATCTTTATTATGTAAAATACGTATAGTCCTGAATTTATATGAACTTTAATTAAGCTTTATATTTCATTTATTCACTTGTTTTTCTCAGTTCTGTTACCTGAACTGTTACCTGATTTTTCCTGAAGGTACTACAGATTGACATAATTTAAAAAGCTATGATTTGCAATCAGCTGAAGATACTGCATTATTTTGATTTCGCACTCATCAGAGATCAGTTGCATTGACATTTTCGGGTATAGTTTATAATGTAGAATTCACTGATTTATTTCGTCCATTGCGCATATAATCTCTCTTGGGATTTAGAATTTTTTCCAGTTTTTATTTCTGACGTTGGTCTGCTCTATATTGATCTCTGAATGGAGCATTATTATGTTGTATGTAAATTTTTTTTAACTCAGTTGAATGATTTAGGATCATAACAAACAACTATTACTTTATGGGAAGTAATTTGAGATCGACAATTTCAGGCTCTCAACTTTCTTTTGATAAAGTGACACATTGCTTTAATGAACACGCGCCGTTTTATGTTTTATTTTTGATTTCTTTCGGTGGTATATTGGCTTTTATAATGGAAATGACGGGTAACATTTGAGACTCATATAATCTTTTAATAGTCATTTGCTTTGAAAATCAAGCAATAGTTAAATGTAAGGAAATGTTTGCTGTATGGAAATTTCATTTAAACTATTCAACAAATGTTACAAATTTTTCTTAGTTATTGACTGAGCTGTAATATCGAGCACTTCCAACTAGGATTTATGTGACTCTGGAAAGAAGTAAACCAGCTTCTTTATCAGTAAACTTAACAGCATTGGAAATAGTGAATGTTACTGTTCTTTATTCTTTGGTAATTTTACTTATTTTGCTTATTCTAATGCAATTTTTTAATAATTTTACTTTTATAAAGTAATTCATTCCTCCAAACGTTTTAGAATATCTTCTTATTTTGTATACATCTGGTATCACGTTAAATATACTCGGGATAATCAAAGTAAGTGCTTGTTAAAACGCTATTTTTACGAAATCAGTCTTAATTATAATTTTCTAAACGACTACTAATGCTTTTTCTTTATTTGACTTATTAGGTATATTTCAGGAAGTACTAACACTATCGTTAGCACATTTTATTCATGGGGATTATTTTTCCTTGGTAAGTAAACTTACAGAAGTTAATTCGCAAATTTTCACTTCATAAGCAAATACATCGTGCAAATCACAAAATATCAAATCATTTAAATATTGTAGGCTAAATGATTATTCACTCATATTTGCAGGTTAATACAATTGGTTTACTTTTATGCTTCTGTGGTATGTTTTTACATGCTTTTTCAAGAAGTACCTTACTGAAAGCTCGCAGCACAAAACCACAATTGCTGGATAGGCGAAGACTTCTGACGGATGTTGATGCATAAGACTTTTGACAAATGTTGATACATATTATCTTACTTTTTTATATCATTTCAATCTGTAAAAAGATTAAAAGCTAAACTTCTAGTAAAAGAATTTTAGTAAAAAAAGTTAGAATTCTAGTAAAAGAAAGATTTGTTGAAATGGATTGCTGCCTTCATGTTATTTATTGCAATTTCTCTGCTTCTCACTCTTATTATCGTTTCGAGCACAAAAACTGAAAAAGTATATTGAAATATGTGATATTGTACACTTTACTACTATGTCACATTAAACTCTAATTCAACCTCTTATATCATTTTGTATGCATTCAAATTGAGCTACTAAAAAGCTGTTGTTTGTACTGTTATCAATTGAATGATAGATATTTTAGAAATTGCTCGAAAATCTCGAAGTTTTAATCGTTAATTTATGATGCCTGCGCATTATACATAGTAGTTATTCAACTGCATTTTTTTGTTTGATCTTCTTTTTTTGCAGTTACATATTGAAATCATTCCTGTTTTAGCATTTGTGTAAATTCTCTATTTTGTATATCATATTTCAATTGCAACTATACTTTACTAGTCGCTACCATAATTATGTTAGTTAGCAGTCGTTAAGTTATTCACTTACTTATAATAATAATATAATAAGCGCATTGTAAAAATAGTTGAGCACCACTCTGGCAGTAATTAAGATACAATGATATTGGATTAGTATGAAGACAGAATTAGTGAACAAATTATGAGTAAAGAGTCAAAGTTTGAAGTATAAGTATCTTGTGTAAGTATCTTTTTAGTTAGTAAGATCTAAATCTGTCAGATTATCCTTGTTATTAGTAGAATTCAGATACTCTCAATTCCATTCATTACCATTGCTTGCTGCTGGACAAATGTATGATATCTATGTAATGTTAGAAATGGGAAGATCATGATTAATTAAGAGATAAAAATACAGGAAATATTGAGCTTTTTTGGCAATCGATTTGCATCAATTTCATTTCGCATAAATTTCATCACTCAAAAACAAAACGTATGAAAGCTTTACATTATGAACAAAAAGAGATGAAATAATGAGGAGGGTAAAGTTATGGAAAAAGAGTTCACTCATTTTGTAATGTAGGAATGTACAGATTTCTGAGGAAAAAAGACCACAGTAGAATCTGCTAAAACTGAGGACGAGGTATTAAATACATAAAAATCTAGAATAGATAATATCAAGTTAAGCATCGGTTAATTATATCCATAAGCGAAGTGATCAAGAAATCCAATCCTAAGAGATAGCCATCATCAGGCCCGATATATCTTACATTATCCAGTAAAGTGGAACATGTTGAATGAGCAAAATCAATCATTCGTAGATCAATGCACGTGTCGTCCTGTTTTTTACCATCAAATGCAATCAGCAAGGAACTTGAGAAAAATCGATAACCATCAGCATCGGCTAGTCGCTGCAAAATATACAATGGTAAATTAAAGTTAAATCAGAAAAAACCTTATGCTAATCAAAAGCTTATGGCATATGAGGGAGAAAATCGTTCAACCAAATTATGAACTAATTGGTATATAATTTGCATTAATTTCAATTTATTGGCTTCAAAAGAATGTTAGTGACGCGTTCGCACTTATATCGCGTGCCTAACAACTATGCTTTTACTGTCTTCATAGAATGCAATAACGCACCTTTCTTAAAGTGGTTAGTTTTTTCAGCAGTGCAGCGCTTCGTATCTTTCCAGCATTAATAAAATATTCAGCTAATGTCTCGCGAAGCATTTCACAGTTCATTTGTCTGCCTGCATATTTGTTCACGCAGACGTATGTGCCAACTTCTTCCCTAAACATAAGTTATACTAAATCACATTTGTAAATTACAACTACAAATGAGGGAGACTGAATTTTGTTTCTCAGAAACATACATAGAAAAGATAAATTTTATTCACCAACTTTTTTGTATAATTACTCACTGAAATATAATGCAATTAATTGAACTTAAAAAATGTAATTAAATTAAAAAAATTACCTGTATAATTGCATTCCAACAAGTCGAATCCCAATAGATGCGCTTGTAGATTCCCGACACTTATTGGTTTGGGACTGCCGTTTTTGATCCGTTGCGTCATCCCCGTACTGCCGTGTACCCATTTTCAAATCCATAACAGATGGACGCGAAAACCGGGATACCGTATTTTCTAAGAGCAAAAACAATGCGTAACCCTATAAAATAAAAGTTAAATGATAATTCAAAATGAAACAGAAAAACGATCAGGATATTTAATTTTAGCAATTTTTTTAAATATTAGCAACAATAAATAGAGCACCAACACGATTGAATGGACACTTTTAGCGGGTATCCAACAGGAACTGATGGCAAGGGTATTCTTCTGTTTCTAGAAGAAAGCGCTAAGACCGTTTGCTGGCTGCAATGATAATGTTAAAGCGAAAACACACATATAAAAAAGGAGGAGAAAGTGAAGGAGGAGAATTCACCCTCCACGCTTTGCCATAAAATGCTGTATTCGTGAAATACTTCAACCGAATAAGGCTTCCTTTCTCCTTTCTTTTTTTATGAAAAACACACTTCAAAGTTTACCTTTAATAACTTCTGTACTGATCTAGTCTGACACTGTTTCGCCCATTCATTGAAGTGCTGATCGGACTCAACTCTACCATTTTTGTTCAATCGAAAAATAAGTTGCTTCTCACTAGATGAGGGATTCTGATGGCATGAAACAAGTCTATCTGTAGTTAATACCAAATCGCCGTCTCGAGAATTCCGAGGTTGAATACTTACGGTACCTGAATTACCAAAATAACGAATTCTTTTGTTTAAAACTAAGAATCTAAGATTTCCAATATGAAATAACAGTGTGAAGCAAATTATTTAACTACCGGAGATTGGTGGGAAGCGATCCAGCATAAAATAAAAATATATCCGGAAAAAGTAAAAAGCTAGTCCTTTTTTTCAATTTTTCTGCAGAAAAAAACTTGGTCAGCTAAATCGAGAGAATGATATGAAATCGAAGGCAAATATTAAAGTAACGCAGCTACTCTCACCATTTAGGAAAGTCGAAAATACAGATTACATATTCAGAGATCAGATGAAAGGTCAACATGATTTCAAGATCGATCGATGGGAGTTACTTAATAATTGTGTTCATATCTGCTCATTTTCAACAGTTAATTTTATTCATTATTATGATACAATAAAAGAGATAAATGAAATTAAACTCAAACCACAATACTGCGCTGTGAATGGTGCAAAGCGATCGCCAATTTCTTTATAAAAAGCCAGTTCTTTTGAATTCAACGGCTTACAAATATGTCCGCCACATGTAAATATTCCAAAATGTCCACCAACTTGATGCAAGAAGCCTGTCACATTCATTTCTGAAAAGTGCAAACAAAGTACTATTTGTGAAATTTTTGTTGATAAACAAATGCTAATGAACGGATGAAATTTTTTGATGAACGAATTGTAATAAAAAAGAAAAACACAACTACTCGAAAATCTCAGCAATTACACAGTGACAACAAATCACAAAGAAAGCAGTACTACTACTGACTCTCAGACCTATGTGCTCTTCATAACAGCGTAAGCTATTTTTATCTAAAATCAATATCAGCTATTCACAACTATCATGGGAGTAATGAAGCGAATATCTCTTCTTTCATAGAGAAATAACGCATAGCAAATGAAGAAAACAAATGTAAAATGTAAACAAAACTGTATACAACTATCTCATCTATCTACAACTATAATAGATGTGTCTAGTTTCAATTTTTATAGCGAACGATAAAGTATCGTATTTGAATACAAATAGATCCATAAAAATATTTAATAATCAAATTGTGTTTAATATCTTAAAACTTGTATGAAGTTTTTTTTATGCTAAAAAGTCGAGGAAAAAGCAATAAAAGCGATGTGAAATGTTCCATTTTTACTGTCAGATTATTTCAGTTTAACAGAATAATAGCAATTGATTTCTGAAGTAGATTTAAATCCTATTTTACTTCTTGAAAAATTCTAAGTAATTCAAAAATAGCAATTTCAAGCAAAATTTCAGAATGAATATTTTAATCTTTCTTAACATTTTTGTTTTTAAAATTAATTTTGCTCTTCAAAAACTTGCACTAAATAAAATGCTTTGTGAAAAAATTAAAAAATGAAAAGAAATTTCCCGAATGGATCTTTCCCCCGCTCTTTCCCATCACTCTCCCAAATTCCCAATCCTAAATAAATCAACGAGACTTCGCAACAAAGTGCTTCGCAATCCCTCTTCTCAACACTGTGATGCTATTTTTAACGACGGCCACTCCAACAGTCGCTGTTTGAATTAAAATAATCCATTGCAAGTGATTCAGGGGCGGACTGAATAGTAAAAATGAGATGAGAGTGACGGCGAGAGTTATGAGAAGCGTGATGCGTGAGTGGAGAGTGTTGACACGGGAGTGGAGAATGTTGACTCATTTGTAAGAAACGTGACACGGGAGTGGAGAATGTTGACTC